>BEDW01000015.1:0-253792 GCA_002335565.1 Cutaneotrichosporon arboriforme | reverse complement strand
GATCCGCAAAAGCGTCGGCCAGGCACCACTGCACAGTGGCAACAACATGCATCATGCATGTTCCACCCATTTGGCCCGCCCATTCGGTTCATTCGGCATCACTCGGCCCCACTCCTATATTGCATCATCACCACCACAGCCACTGCGCCAGAGTGATCGACCGGCGGATCTTTTTTTTTTTCCACTCAAGTCCCCAGATCTGTTCTTTGGTCGGGCATTGTCCACAAAGGCGATGCATGCGATCAATCGCAGCAACAACAAATCGCGCACTCCCGGCACACCCACCACACAATGGGGACGCGCGATGCATACTAGGCATCTTTTATGCAGGTACGCTGGCAGTGGACGACTCGCCCATTGTCCCGTGTGCCCATCAGCATACTTCAAAACCCCAGTCCTCCATTGTTCACGTCGCCTATATGTATGCAGTACATGCAATCACCACGGATCTACACTAGCCCAAACTGGTCTAAGCGGCCACCTCGGTCTCCTGGGCCTTGTCGGGCTGGGCGGCTGGGGCCTGGGCGCCGCCCTGCTGGGGCCGGGAGGACTGGCGGTCGCGGTCGCCGCCGCCCGTCCGTCCGCCGCGGCCACCACCACGGCCGCCGCGCTCGCCACGCCCGCCCCGCTCGCCCGAGCGCTGCTCGGACGTGTTCTGCATGGCGTACTGGATCGCCTGGGACCGGAACGCGAGGCCGCGGGTCGTCTCGATGAGGGTGGCCGTCGGGGTCGTGTGCGGCCGGGAGATGTGGAGCATGTTGGACTTGAGGTCGATCTTGGCGTCGACGCCCATGCGCGAGTCGCGGATCAGGTTGACGATCCACTTCTCGCCCTCGTCGGTCGACAGGTTGAGCGTCTTGGACAGCTCGCCAATGTCGATGCGCTGGTGGATGCGGCAGAAGATCTCGGAAATGAGCCAGCGAGCGTTCTCGACAAAGTCGTCGGCAAAGCCAGACAGGAAAAAGTCGGCGCGCACAACCTGCTCGGCAACCTTGAGACGCTGCTGAGCCTTGTCAAAGTCAAAGTCGCCAAACAGGTCCTTGAGGAAAGCAGTCACGGGGTCAGAGTACTGGTACTCCTCCATCTGCACGATGCGCGTGAGGTCCTTGACGTGGTCGCGGTTGGCACGCGTGCCGGCGGGCTTGGGCGCGCGGCGCGAGATGATGGCCGCGGCAACAAGGTAGCGCAGGAGGTGGGGGCACGACGTCTGAATCGTGTTGAGGTACGCGGGCGACAGGAACATTTCCAGCAGGCCCTGGCAACCCTGGCCCTCGCCGAGGTTGAAGAAGACAAACAGCGACCAGTGCAGGAGCCAGGTGCGCGATTGCAGCTGCGTCAGAGGCTTGGCCTGCGCCTGGGTATGCGGGTTGTCGATCAGGTCGCGCAGGTCCTTGATGTCCTGCAGCGCCGCCTCCCACTGACCCGTAAGAATGTTGGACGCGAGCTTGCCCCAGTGCGCCGACATGTTCAGGTCGTGCGATGGCGAGAAGATGAGAAAGTTGTACAGCAGGTCAGCCGCCTCCTCGTACGCGCCGAGCGAGTACTGTAACTGGCCAAAGTGATACAGCGCGTTGATGTCCTCGACCGAGATCTGCAAAGTCAGCACATCATCCATGTCCACCACACCTACGTCGTACTCGGACCGCAAGAGCTCAAGGTTCTTCTCCTTGTCAACGTTGCTCTTCAGCTTGGCGACGGCCTCGGGGTCGCCAATGACCTTCATGATCGGCTGCGTCGCCGCCTGCAGGGTCTTGTAGCGCGTGGTCGCGTCGTTGCGGACCTTGTCAAAGTCCTGCGCCTCAAGCGTAATGCCCTCCTCCTTGGCCTGATCGTACAGCTGTTTGCTGTAGTCGACCATGTTCGTTCCCGTGACGAGGTCATACCTACGTGTAAGCACTGAGCGTGTCCCCACCGCGCGCGCGCGCACGCCCCGCGCCGAGACTCACTGAGCCTTGGCCATCTGCTGGGGCGAGTAGAGCTCCGAGTCGGCAAGGTAGTTGACCAGCGGGAGCGCCAGGTGGCGATCCAGCTGGGGGATAAGCTTCTGCAAGGGGTGGTCAGCACGCAGTTCGACGACGGGTCCACGACGCGACTTGCTTGGGTGAGGTCGTACTCGGCCATGGTGGCGGGCGGTCGTCGTCGAGGTCGTCCTTTTTTGGGTAGTTGGTCTCGCGAGGAGTGGACAGGGGCTGCTGCGCGTCCCCTCTTTTTGGTTGCTCGGAGTCTGGACGAGAGACGGCGAGGCGAGCTGTAGTGTGGGTGTAGATAGGACGGAGAGAGCTAGCTGTTGCCTTGTGCTCGCCGTTGTTCTCTGTACGTCGACACACTACTGCACACGACGGCCGCTGTCAAAAGTCCACTTGCATAACGACCACGCCTCAAAATCTAATCCCGAATTCTCCGCCTCCACCCAGGCGTTCTCGTTCCTTGTGGCACTTGCCTCCACCCAACGCGAAAGTCTAGATGCATACAAATGCAAGATAAGATGACACCCCTGATGCATACAGAAACAAGAACCCAATGCACATGAACACTGCCCGTCTACAGGAAGAACGTCCTCCGCGACACCTCCATCTTGGGCTGCGACGTCAGCTAGTGCAAGCGATTCGGGGCGGCTCACCTTCCACTTCCACTCGTACTCCTGCTCCTCGTCGAGGGCTGGAATCGCCTGTCCGCTGGGCGTCATGTCCGGCGCGGGAGCCTTGCCGAGCTCGGCAGCGGCCTCCTCTTCGTCCTTCTTCTCCTGCGCGGCCGTCTCGTCGTCGTCGTCAATGACATACTCGTCGTCGCCGCCCTTGTCGCCGCCCGCCGGCATGCGGCCGTCGCCGGCACGCACACCCGGCAGGCCCTTGCGCAGCCACCGCAGCTTGAGCGTGAACCGTGGTCCGATTTCCTGCAGCTTGGCCGACGTGGGGGACGTGAACGCGTATCTGTGTGGGTCAGAGAGTACGTGGACAACGACCTACCGATGCCGCCGGAAGAACAGAAAGTCGCGCTGGTTGTGCAGCGTTGCGACCTGGCGGCCGCGGAACTGGGGTAGTGGCGGGAACAGGTTGGCCCACATGCGTCCGACCGTGTTACCGAGGAGGGTGGTGAAGCCGTTGAGAATGAGTTCGGCTGGATGTCAGTTGAGAGCTCGCGAGACGGCTCGACGTACGACTATGAGCGGTAGCACGGCCATGACCCTGATTTCGTCAGCTAGGCGTCCCCCTCCGCAGACATACGTAGATCTCCGAGCCAAGCTGGACGCTGCTGAGCTTGAAGTATGCCGTTGGCCCGGCAGGGAGGTTGATGAGCGTGAGGGCGTCTGGTATCAGCACGGCCCAAGCCGCTAAGACTCACTTGGCTTCTTGTGGTCCTCGTTGACGACAATGACGGCGTTAAAGCCGCGCTTCGCGCCCCAGCGCGCAACGCGGCCCAGCTCAAACCCGCGCCCCTTTGGACGCTTAAAGAACTCCCCGCCGGGGAAGATGCTCTTCAGGTCGTCGCAAAAGTGGTATGTCGGCTTGGACGGGCCTGGCGACGTCGTGATAAGGATACGAGGAGGAGCGGTGTGGACAGGCTCGACGGGCGTGGCCGTCGCCGCTTCGGCGCCGTCGGCTGCCTCCTCGTCGCCCTCCTCTTCCTCGTCGCTCTCGTCGTCCTCGTCGGCTGCGGCTGTACCAGATGGGCCTGCTTTGGGCTCCTCGTCGTCCTCGTCGTCCTCATCCTCGTCGTCCTCGTCCTCGTCCTCGTCCATGCCCTCGTCCTCTGGCGCATTCACAAGCCTCGACGCCTCGGCGGCACGTTCTTCCGCTGCGCGCAGCGACGCAGGGTCCGCAGTGAGGTACGAGCTCCCGTCGTAGATACGCGTGTTGTCAATAGTGCGGGGGATGTTCTTGGCCAGGCGTTCCTAAGGCATTAGACAACTCGGCCGGTGTTGCCCTCCAATACACTCACCGCTCGAAGCTCCTCTCCGCCCTCTCCGCGCTCGGCCTTCCGCAACTGCCGTCAGTTAAGGCTTCCAATGTGTAACCAACCTCCATGCGTCGCTTCAGCTTGGCCTGCTGCCTCTCCTTTCGCGACTTGTTGTACACCTCCCCGCGTTTGACGGCATTGGCAATCTTCTTGTCGCGCCCCATGCTTGCTGCTTGGTTCTGTGCGTGCCGGTGTAGTGAGAAGGATTGTTGTCGTCCTCGGGTGGTGTATGCAACTGGAAATCTGTGAGTGGAGGTGAGCTGGCCAGCTGGGCTTATCAACAACCACGTGTTTGTAATAACACGTCACTATTTGTTTTCACGTGATGGATTCTCACCCAGGATCAAAACAGTCGCGTCAACCAGTTTGTGTGTGGATGATCGGCACTGCACCAACAAACATCCAACCCCTCTTCACGACTCGGTTCAACACCATTCCAATGCCGTCACTCTTCACTTCGGGCTCGACGGGCCACGGCAGTGGTTTGTCGCGCCTCAACTCGATGGGACGCAAGTGGGAAGACGAGCCGGCGCAGCAGCCCTCGAGCTCGGCCGGACGCGAGATTGACTGGTCGCCCAGTCCTGAACGGTGAGTGCGTGGGGGAGACGGCACTCACGCGACAGTGTCAAGCGCAAAGCACCCTTTCGTCCACCTAACTTGTCGTCGACTAGCGAGCAGGCGCGTGAGGCTCGCCGACGGGCTATCCTAGAGGGCATGTCGATGAACGTTGTCGAGACCAAGCCTGTGGCGGCGAGCTCGTCGAGCTCTGCGCCTTCCTTGCCTAGTTTGTCGACGTCAAAGTTCTCCAGCACAGCGACCACATCCTCGTTGTCTATGAGCGCCACGAGCGCCTCGTCTCATTCCTTTTCCTCGGCGCCATTAGTGCCCGCACCCGAGACGCAGCTGCCCGACCTGCGCAAGCTCACAGCGGCCAAGAAACGCGCCAAACCCTGGGAAGAGGACATTACGTGGGTTTGGATACTGGGAGCTTGTCTGACCGTGCAGGACCGCGAGAAAGGTCATGGAGACGGGCGGTTCGTTTTCGCGCTCCAACTCGGCGTCGAGCACAGGCAGCAAGAAGGCCAAGCCCGCCTTCCCTACCATCAGCATCAAGCAGAAGCTTGTCCTCAGTAACGAGCAGCAGCGCATTCTCCAGCTCGTCGTGGACGAGGGGAAGAATGTCTTTTTCACTGGCAGTGCTGGTAGGTGTCCGGTTTCTATTCCACCTACTGACTGTCAGGAACTGGCAAATCAGTTCTCCTGAGGGAGATGATCAAGGCGCTCATGATCAAGCATTCGAGATCGCCCGATGCCGTGGCCGTCACTGCCTCGACAGGTATCGCTGCGTGTAACATTGGCGGCATGACGTTGCATTCGTTTGGCGGCGTGGGCCTCGCGCTCGAGGAAGCCACCCAGCTCGTGTCCAAGATCAAGCGAAACAAGAAGGCGGCGTCGCGTTGGACGCGCACCAAGGTGCTTATCATCGACGAGAGTGAGTTATTTGTATGTGCCTCGTGCTAACTCGCCAGTCTCTATGGTCGACGGCGAGCTGTTTGACAAGTACAACAAGATTGGCCAGATTATGCGCAAGAAGCCGGACCTGCCGTTTGGCGGCATCCAGATCATCTGCACTGGCGACTTTTTCCAGCTGCCGCCGGTGACCAAGAACGGCGCCCAGCCACGCTTCTGCTTCGAGGCGATGACGTGGGCGCAGGCCATCCAGGTGCAGGCAAACCTGCAACAGGTGTTCCGTCAGAAGGACTCTCGTGAGTTATGTGCTGTGTCCGTATGGCTGACGAGCAGGGTTTGTCGAGATGCTCAATGAGATGCGTTTCGGCAAGCTTAGATCCGAGTCGATCGAGGCGTTCCGCGCCCTTGCGCGCCCGATTACCTACGACGATGGCATTGAGCCGACGGAGCTGTTCCCTCGCCGCGAGGATGTGGACCGCTCGAACGAGCAGCGGCTGCGAGCGCTCAACACTGATGGGTGGTCGTACGCTGCGGTCGACGGCGGTGCTATCCAGGACCGCATTCAGCGTGAGAAAATGCTATCCAACTTTATGGCGCCGGCGCTGCTTCAGCTCAAGGTCGGCGCACAGGTCATGCTCATCAAGAACGTCGACGAGACGCTTGTCAACGGAAGCATGGGCAAGGTGCTCGGGTTCTGCCACAAGCAGGAGTACGTTGCGGACGCGCACGGCCGCTGGCGCGAACATGGCATTGAGGAGGACATTGCCGACCGTGAGGGTGACGAGGACGCGCGCAACAAGTTGCGCGAGCACCTCCGTGCCAAGATCAAGCCGGGCGAGAAGCCGTCGCCCGTTGTGCGCTTCAACATTCCTGGCGGTGGACACCGTGACATGCTTGTGGAGACCGATTCGTTCAAGACCGAATTGCCCAGCGGCGAAGTCCAGGTGTCGCGCGCGCAGCTCCCGCTGATTCTCGCGTGGGCCATGTCGATCCACAAGGCTCAGGGACAGAGTAAGTGTGCTTATAGGTTTGTTGCTGATGGCAGCGCTCGACCGCGTCAAGGTAGACCTGAGCAAGGTGTTTGAGAAAGGCCAAGGTGCGTTTTGAGGTGTCAGTTGGAGCTGACAGCCAGCGTATGTCGCGTTGTCGCGTGCGACGTCGCTCGAGGGCCTCGAGGTCAAGGGGTTCCGCCCCGACAAGGTCATGGCGCACCGCAAGGTGGCCCAGTGGTCGGAACAGCTGCGCAACCTGGGCGTGTAGCTGTGTGTGTGTTATCCTAGACCATTGCATCCTCGCATCCACTTCCATGTCGCATGTAGATCGAATGTATATGTACGCTTTCGTGACGGGTGGGTCGTGTGAGTTGATAGCCGCATGGCCCGGGCGCCCAGGGCGCCGGCAATGGTTCCTGCCGTGGACGACCTCCACTCTTGACTCCTCTCCACTGGCGGCCCAAGCCAAACAAACTCGACTTTTGCTTGTCATTTTGCTCTTGTCCACCTGCACACCATGAACTTGACGACGGGCGCCAGCGTCGCCGAGCTGCTGTCGCTCGACAACATTCGGGGGCAGCTCATCCGTCTCGAGGACACGATTATTTTTTGTTTGTGCGAACCTTTGAGCTCGTGTGCTGACACCAGCTCTTATTGAGCGAGCGCAGTTTGCGCGCAACAGCCGTATATACCAGCCGGGCTCGTTCAAGGACGAGCTGCCGTGGGACGGCACCTTGCTTGAATGGTTCATTCGCGAGACGGAGAGTTTTCACGGTGGGTGGGCGTCAGCGTGGTAGCGTGCCGCTCATGTGTCCTAGCCAAGGCGCGGCGGTACACGTCGCCCGACGAGCACCCGTTCACGCCGCGTAGCGAGCTGCCCTCTCCGGCACTTGCGCCCATGTCGTTTCCTGCGCTGCTGCACGCACCCGCAGCGTCACACCCCAGCGTCAACGTCAACGGGCAGATTCTCGATTTCTACGTCACGCACATCGTGCCGGGCATCACCAAGGACGCCGACGACGGGAACTACGGGAGCAGCGCTACGCGCGACGTCGAGGTGTTGCAGGCGCTCTCACGGCGAATCCATTACGGTGGGATCACCGGCGGGAGACTTGTATTGCTGACGAGAACAGGGATGTTTGTGTCCGAGTCAAAGTTCCTAGCCGCGACATGGGACTTTATTCCGCACATACTGTCGTCTCCGCCGAACAAGGACGCGCTCGCTGCGCTGATTACCAAGCCGGCGGTGGAGGCGCGCCTGCTCGCGCGCCTCGCGAACAAGGCGCGCGTGTATGGCTGCGAGATGGATGCCGACGGGCACGTCGTCGAGCCCACCGCGACGCGTATCGACATTGACGCCGTCGTTGGGCTGTACCGCGACTGGGTCATCCCCCTCACCAAGGACGTCGAGGTGGGTTACGCGGAACGCAAGAGTAGACAAGCTCACGCGCAGGTGGATTATCTCGTTCACCGACTGGACGACGTGTCCCCGGAGCAGGTGGACGCGTGGCTTGCCTCCCGGCCGGAGTAGTAGTCGTAGATTCTAGAGGGATGCAGGTGGTGCATATAGTACAAGGGGGGGTAGGGTCGCAGGCTCGCTGGGAAGTCATTTGGTGAAGACGACACGGGGGGGCGCGCATTGATGATACTGCCTGCAAAGGCCGTACACTTGCAGAGACACTGGCCTACACTGGTAAATAAAATCCTACAGACCTACAAGGGAAACTGACCTACACTGATCGACACATTGTCGTGGCGCAATGCCACAACGCACTCGTGGCGGTGTCTCAGACACTCACTCGCCGCCGAGTCGTCGCGGCGACGTCCTGGAGACGTCCTGCGACGTCCTAGCGATGGCCGAGTATTTGTGCATGGCTAGGACAGCCTCATAATAGATGGCACTGGCATAACGCATCGTAGAGTGGAAAGCCTGCGGATATGTACCCGACGATAAATACATAGCCACAGGCCATGGAAAGCAAGTGCAGAGGTGCCCCTTGGCACAACGAGGTTGCAGGGAACCCGTGGACCGCCTAGGCAAAGTCACTGCCCCGCCCAGGCGTTTGGGGTTAAGTTTGCTCGGAACCCCTTGTCATAACAACTTGCCAACACCTGTGGTGAAATGGTATCATGAATCGTTGCCACGACCTGTGACACGTTCGATTCGGCCGGGGTTCGATTCCCCGCGGGTGTACGCTTCCTTTTTGCATGCGTAGAAGGCCGGAGAGCAAGGCAGGCTCGAAGGAGGACAAAGGTTTTGCCGTCGGAGACATCCGAAGTCACCGGGGTGGGGGTGTGCCACCAGGGTGGAGTTTTCACGCCTCCGCCTACACACCCTGCACCCAATTTTATTCTGCGCATGCCTAGGCTGTACTGCGACGCTTTTACGCTAGTTGGGACTCTGTGCGAGCCCAGTGGCAAGGGAGAGAATGATTTCTACTCGTGCGACAAAAAAAGTTTTGCCGGGTGAAAAAAACAAATTCTCCCCTGCCTGGATAAACGGTGTCGCCTTTACCTTCGGCCTCGCTGGGGTGCAAAAACTTAACGCAAGCAAGGTCCGACTGGGAATCGAACCCAGATTACAAGAATCAGAATCTTGTGTACTAACCGTTATACGATCAGACCTTTTAATTGTTCATGTTTTTGTCGCACCCGGTGGGTATATAACGGCACCAACATGTGACAACATTAGATATGACAGCCTTGTCCCACCTTAGCTTGTCATGCCACCCACGCAGCAGAAGCACTCATGCATGCATTATTACCGGCGACGGCCAGAGTATACGTAGATGCTAGTGGGATGAAGAAGTATGGTAGAGTACAAGATTACACGATTTCGATGGGGGTCTAGAAGACAAACGAGCAGACCTTCTTCCACCAAGTGTCTGGCTTGTACTTTTCATTGTCGAGGGCTTCCATGGCGTCGAGCTGGCGACGGCCAGTGTAAAAGTCAATGTCCCGGAGTGCGACCCACTTTGTGCGCTTTACGACCTTCCAGCCGATCCACGCGACGGCAAAGATCATGACTGTGACGTACGACGCGAAGAAATCGGCCGTGCTCCAGTTTCCCTTGAGGAAGACGGTAAAGCCACAGAAAAGGATGATGAGGGTGAACCAGATGAACCCGTACCACGACATCCAAGGCTGGAAGGGGGCACGGTACGGGAACGAGTCGCGGCTGAGTCCCTGGCGCTTGAGACCGTAGTAAAAGCGCAGGTACGAGAAGAGGATGGCCCACCAGCACAGCAGGCCGGTCACCGCCGACAGGTTGTACAGCCAGTCAAAGGCCTGGTTGGCCGCTGCGCCGCCCGTGTTGAGGTACGCGAGCGGGCCAAAGAGAGCCGTGACGGCAATCGACCAGACGGGCAGGCCGCTCTTTGTGCAGCGGGCAAAGATGCGCGGCATCATGCCCTCTAGGGCGAGTGCGTACAGCGTACGCGACGACGCGTACAGGTCCGAGTTGCCGGCCGACCACGCGGCGGTGAGGATGACGGCGTTGATAATGTGCGGGAGACCCTTGATCCTTGCATTGTCAATGGCAATGACAAACGGCGACGCCGACACGTCCGAGCTCGACGAGCCGTTCATGAGGCGCGGGTCGGTGTACGGCACAAGCACCGAGATGAAAAAGATGCCAAAAACGTAGAAAAAGACGAGACGGTAAAACACCCGCTTGATGGCCTTGGGCACCGTCTTGCGCGGGTTCTCGGCCTCACCGAGCGTGGTACCGATGATTTCCGTACCAATAAACGAAAAGGCGGCCTGGACAAACACGTTCCAGAACGCGAGGAACTGGCCCCAGCGCCCGCCAATCACGCCGTCGCCGCCGTCGATTGTAATCTGCGCAAAAGGACCGGGGTTGCGCCAGTACCGGAACCCGATGGCGTCGTGGTTGGGTCCGCCGCCACACATGAGCACGAGGCCGAGGATGATCAGGCCGATAATGGTAATGACCTTTACGGCGCTGAACCAAAACTCAAACTCGCCGTACATGCGTGCGCCGAAAAAGTTGACCGCCCACACCAGAACCATGAACACGGTGATGTACACGGCCGGGTTGGTCTCCTTGTCCCAATACGAAATAACGATCGCGATCGCGACGAGCTCGGCTGCGGGGGCGTCAGCGACAAAAGTCACACGCGCGAATGAATCCAGGCACGGCCAGCTGACTCAGAGCTCGGAATGCAATGGGCGAATTTTCCACTGCCCCACATGGACGTTTCGGTACTCACTCGGAAGCGTAATGGCCCAGGAATACCAGTAGTTGAAGCCAACGGCCTGTGGGGTTAGTATTGGGAGAGGTGGGTTGTGGATTGGGTCAACTCACGAAGCCTAAGGCTGGGTCGACAAAGCGTGACGAGTAGTGGGTGAATGCTCCGGCGACGGGGTACAGCGTCGCCATCTCGCCGAGAGCGACCATCATCGAGTAGACCATGGTTGCCATGAGGCAGTAACCGAGCCAGAGGCCGACGGGGCCGCCGGTCGCAAGGGCTTGTCCAGAGCCGATAAAAAGACCTGGCGTAAGCGACGATCGCTCGAGTCTGTGCGCGCGCAAAGCCTGGAGTGCTTCGCGCACTGTCGCGGCTCACCTGTTCCGATCGCGCCTCCAATGGCAATCATGGCCATGTGGCGCTGCTTGAGCTGACGCTTTACACCGCCCTCGAGCTCGCCGTGTTCTACGAGTCAGCAACGACAATGCCTCAGACCTCACCGTTCAGGTCGGCGACGCCGCCGTGCACCGGCTCAACATAGTGGTACGCCTTCTCGGCATCGTAGCCGTTACCGTGCGGGTTGTATGCTGGCTCGACCGACGTCCCTCCCTCTTCGAGCTTTTCTGCAGGTTAGCAACATGGCGGGAAAACGAAAGTCTTACGGCTCGGGGACATGCGGTCCATGTCGTAGCTACTCCCAGGCGTCTTTTCAGAGTAGTCCATGGTGGATGGGAGGAGTGTGGGGTAGAAGGGATGGAAGGAGGCGGCAGCGTGCCAGTGATCAAGCGGTGGTCGTGTGGTCTGCGCCGGGGACTAGACGTCGTGTGGTTACGCCGGGGACTAGACGTGCCGAGCGCGAAGATAAATACAAGCGACCAATCTAGCCACGCTCGCGAAAAAATGGACGGCAACAGTGAGGATTAAGGTGTCGATAAGAACTCGAGATGGGGCAGTCGTCAAAAGCAGCAGCGAGCAGACCAGGTGTCGACTCGGGATACCTCGTTTCCGACAAAGTGGCGTGGGGTAGGGCTTTGCAGAGGATAGTCTACTCTAAGGCTGAACAAGGTCCTCGATGAGCATGCGGCGGCGGCGGCGGCCGGGCCGCCGCGCACCGAAATACCCCGCAGGGCAAGTGATGCTCCTGACGTGTGGATCTGGATGTACACAGTAGTCGGCAGCAGCGCCGAGACGGAGTAAGAAGGGTGGGGGTAGAACTATTATCCACGCACGTCTGCACCACAGGGCCCAAAGGCAATTTTGCGCAGCGCTGCAAGGGTGGGTTAGCCATTCAGCGTGCCGTGTCCTATCGCGCCCTATCGGCGCGTACGTGGGTCATGTGCGTCGGGGCTGCGTTGCGGCTCGCACGACCATGACGGTTTACGACTACCCACGTCGTTGAACTCGTCACGGGCCAGGCCGCGGAGAACGGAAAATTTAACCCGCGAGCTGAAAAAAGAAATCAATTCCTCGCTGCTCCGTCATGGCCCGCCAAGCCCCCAGGCGGCGTGGTTAAACACAACAAACTGTCCACGTGCCTCGGTTCCTGGCCCTGCTCACACCCCTGCGTAAACGGGCGGCCGGAGCAAGGTGTAAGCAAGCTAGGTTCGGAGCTGCCGCTGCCGCTGCTGCTACACCTCTCGCCCGTCCAACCGTTGTGTCGGTCAGCTCGTAACGATGTCGAGCATGCCCACCTATACACTAGTGATTGACCGTGTCCTGTTGTGCATGTTAGGCCCCAGGAGGTCCCGCGGCTGCCCCACATGCCCCGGACGCGATTTGCACGCTAGCCGTTCCGCATCGCTGTTGCTGCGTGTCGATACGACGCACATGCCCTCTTGGCACGGCCTAAACACGGCGCACGCCAATGTCAGTCGCGCTCGCCGTGGTTATTCCACCCGTGCCCACCAGTAGCCGGCTCCCATGCCTCTACCGCCGGTTACCGCCGTGGTGTGTGCACATGGGACCACGCCGGGTGTTCCATGCCTCACTCTCGCTGCGCCTCCAACACGCACACCGCAGTCGCGGTGTTCCATGACCATATGGTCCACACTGCCCAGCCTAGATTGCCGCTATACGCGCCTGGACGCCGCGTTCAGCGCCACGGCTCGACGACATCCACGGAAAAGCACTCGCGCTCGCCGTTAGGCTTCACTAGTGTGTCACACAGAGCGTCATCGGTGTCAGTGCTGTCATTGTCGGCGTCAGTCGTCCCCGGGCCTCTTGCCAGAAAGCGCCTTTCGTCAGTCACAGCCGGCAAGCCGCGGGCCATGCCGAGCAAGGTCTTGACGTTGCCAGATGGAATAGTGATACATGCTGGGTAGTCGCGGATGTGGAGGAGCGTACGAGACAGTCCAAGAGGAAGGGCCCTGTAATGCAGTGTGCAGGGAGCTACCCCAAGTGCTGTCCGGCGATGTCCCTCATGCTTAGCTCCAGTGTCGGCCCAAGTGCGAACACCGCTCACTTCCTTGGAGGACGACACAACGCATCGACACCAGGGACACTCTCCTTTGCGCCGTGGCGGATAAAGTGGCCTTGGAGGCTGGCCATGCTGACGTAGCGACCTTGGCTGCGGGCGGCGTCGACAATCTCGGCGACCCGCTTGCCGAGGGTATCCACCTCGTCGCGCGTGATGTTTTCGTCGCGGAGGAGGGGATCTGGGCTGTCGTCGTCGTGCGCGGGCGGCTGCGGCGGGGCGTCGACGTCGGGCCGCTCGTCGTCGGCGCGCGTCTGCCCGTAAAACTTTACAAAGAGGCGGTTCGCCTGCTCTCCTACCGCGTCGTCGAGGAGCTCGCTGAGGTCGACGCGGCCCGGGCGAATCAGTGCTGGGTCGAGCCTGTCGGCGTGGTTTGTCGTCATAAAGATTATGCGTTCTTCCGACGACGCCACACCGTCGAGCGCATTCAAGAGGCCAGAAAAGGTAACGCTGCTCTTGTACCCGTCCTCGCTCGTCTGCACGCGCCGCGTAAACGCGCTGTCCACGTCCTCGAGCAGGAGAATGCTGCGCTCCGGAACGAGCCCCAGCAGGTGGTTGAGTTTGTCGTCCGTAAGCCCCCGCTCGGCAAGGTTCAGCAGGCAGATGTTGTACCCGATCTCGCCCGCCAGCGCCTGGATAAACGACGTCTTGCCCGACCCTGGCGGTCCATGCAGCATGTACCCTCGCCGATAGGGAATGCCTTCTCGTCAGCTATACCCACTCGTTGAGAACTCACCTCGCTCGGCGTACCACCTACTGCGCCCGAGGAATGCGCGGAGGTCTTTTTCAATCCGCTCCGCCACGCCGTGCGCGAGCACGACCGAGCCCATCTCGCGCCGGCGGCGTGGCTTGCCAAACGGACGCCACTCGACGCCCCATGCAGTGTAGACCACCGTCTTCCCCTCAGTGCCCTGCTCCGCAAGCTCGCGCGCTTCGCTGAGGAGCGCGGGCAGGACGCCGCGCGACGCCGACAAGCCCGTGAGCGTGAGCGTCTCCCACGGCGTTCCCGAATGGAGGTCCATGAGCTTTGCGTCGCGTTCACGCTTAACCTACTCGTCAGCAATTTCGAAACCCCCACAACCCACTTGAAACCAGTGGCCGCGGTACGCAAAGTAATGTGTACCTGGGCCCGGGACGAGGTTGAAGATTGCGTCGGACGCGCCGTTCTCGTGCTGGCGATACGTCGTCTCCACAGCCAGCTCGTGAGAAGGCAGCTGGCCGACCTTGCCCGCTAGCGCGCCGCGTATCCCCCTGTCCTTGGCGGGAACCGCGCGCGCAGCCGCCGCCTGCGACGCCATCCACTCCAAGAACCAAGGGTACGCGCGGTCCTTGCTCGGAATCTCGAGCGTGATCAGCAGGCGCCGCCGCGCCGCTGTCGCTCCAAGGACGCTCACGCGCCGCAGGCCAGTGAGCACCACGCCGAGGCCCTAGGTGTTAGCAGACCATTTGCGAAGGGCGACTATTGTGGAGCTGCCATAGCCAGCGCAGGACGTACCATCAGACCCGCACCGGCAGAAAAATAAGGGCTAGAGGGTATCAGCACCTCGTCTCCGTGCGTACACACTTCTGCGCCATAATCTTGGAGATGAACGACTCGTCTTCTGGCGGTGTCTGCGGCGGCGTCATGTCGGCCGATGAGTCGTGGACGCCAGCGACGGCGGCGTCCGCGCCGCTGGTGGTGGAGCTCGACGGTGCAGTATTTGGCGCAGGCGCAGGTGTGGGCCCTGTCGCAGGCGCACCGCATCCGCCTGCGTGCGCCGGCGCCGACGCTTTACCTGCGAGGCCTCCGAACATGTCGTCTGGTGATGATGTGTCGTGTCAAATGAGTTTCAAAATATCAGACAAAGTTGTCCTCCGAAATCCGGCCAAGAGAAAGTGGAGGCCCAACACCAAGGTCTGGTATCACGTCTCGCACCGAGATCTGGTATCACCTTTGCGACAACTATGGATGCATATCTACAATCCCAAGCTCATACGCCCCATGGCCCGCACGCCTACGACAGGAGGAAGCGGCGGTACGCGACGTTGTCTGTCTCCTCGACGAAGGGGTAGTTGAGTTCCGCGAGGAACGCATTAAGGTCGTCGTGGTTGGCCTCGCCGTTGGGCGGGGGCTGCAGTCCAACAAGGACCTTGCCAACGTCGGCGCCGTGGTTGCGGTAGTGGAACAGCGAAATGTTCCAGTTAGGCTTGAGCACCGAGAGGAAGCGGCCAAGCGCGCCGGGGCGTTCCGGGAATTCTGGGCGTTAGCATGTAGCGATTGAGCAATTGCCTCGACCGCGACTTGGCCGCGGTTGCTCGGCTTGGACTCACCGAAACGGAACAAACGCTCCTGGTCCACGGTACTACGGCCACCGACGAGGTGGCGCAAATGGCTCTTTGCAAACTCGTTGTCGCTAAAGTCTGCCGCCTCAATGTCCATGTCCTTGAGATCCGCAATGATCTGGTCGACCTCGCGTTGACGCTCGGTATGGGTAGGTCCCGAGGCCTTGGAGCTCGCGCTCTTGAGGTAGAACGAGCAAATGATGTATCCGTAGTCTGGCGACGAGAAGCGGTATGAAAACTCGGTGACGGCACGCGGGAGGAGGTACGAGTGGAGCTTGATAAACGACCCAGGCTGCTCGGGGACGCGGAAGGACATGAGCACTTCGCGGCCCTCACCAATCTCTGCGCGCTCGGCGACAAAGCGCAGCCGGCCAAAGTTCATGTTACCGCCCGAGACGACGGCGACAAAGCGCTTGCCACTGCCCTGCAGGTTGTTCCGGTTGATGTGCGCCTTGAGGCCGGCGAGAGCGAGCGCGCCCGACGGCTCGGGGATCGAGCGCGTGTCCTCGTACACGTCCTGAATCGCCGCACAAATCTCGTCGTTGTCGGCAAGCACGACACCGTCAATGAGGTCACGGCAGACGCGGAACGGCTCCTCGCCGACGATACGCACCGCCGTGCCGTCGGCGAACGGCCCGACTTCGGGAAGGAGCACGCGGTGGCCAGCCTTGAGGGAACGGTCCATTGCGTCGGCGTCGGGCGTCTCCACGCCGTACACTGGCACTTCTGCACCAGCCACACGCTTCATGTACGCTGCGATGCCCGCGACGAGGCCGCCGCCGCCCACAGCAGCAAACACGCCATCGAGCCCGCTCGGGTCGGCGATCTGGCGGCAGATCTCCATGGCAATCGTGCCCTGGCCAGCGACGACGTACGGGTCGTCGTATGGCGGGATAAAAGTAAGGCCCTCCTCCTCTGCGCGACGGAGACACTCGGCCTTGGCCGCGTCAAAGTCGGCGCCGTGCAGCACGGCGTTGCCGCCGTAGCGCTTGACGTTGTTGACCTTGATGCTTGGCGTCGACGTCGGCATGAGGACTGTGGCTTTTACGCCGAGCGCGCGCCCGCTCAGCGCCACGCCCTGGGCGTGGTTACCCGCGCTGCACGTAATCACGCCCTTGCGCTTCTCCTCGTCCGTCAACGACGCCATCATGTTGTACGCCCCCCGAATCTTGAACGAGAACACGGGCTGCAGGTCCTCGCGCTTCAGGTAAATCTCGCACCCCATCTTCTTGGACAGGTTGGCCGCGTACGTCAACGGCGTCTCTTTGAGGTTCATCGGCTCAGAGTACACCTTGGCTGCGAGTCAGCACCGCACCCACCCAATTCCAAATAGTCGACGTACACATGAGAATCATTCTAAGGTAGTCCGGCAGTCCGTCCACCATGAACCGCTCAGGCAGCTTCTCGTACAGGTGCCTTGGAATCGCCTCGTCCACCGTCCCGTCCTTTTGGTGCCGGTCGCTCGCGGCCGCAGGCGCGCTCGACGCATACTCGATCGTGCTCGTCGTGGGCGGGCTCTTGGCCAACGGCGACAACGACCCATTCGCACCCGCACTCCGCGGCGCGGCCATAGGGATACTGCCTGCGTCAGTACACACACCATCCGTCTTATCAATGGCGCTTGACCCACCTTTGAGAGGCCGACATGGTGTGTAGAGTAGTGTTGACACCCCAGGTCGTGTGCGCTCTGACTTTTCCGTGGCGCAGTCGAGTCGGATACGCCGGCTCACACTTCCACTCAACCGTACACACAACTCTCGCCCGTCCACCTCCACCGCACAACCGAGCACACCACCAACCCGGGGGCCCCACGTCGCGCTGAACAAATCCCAATGACATGCACAAACTTGTACAACGCAAACAGACGTGCGATACACAGCATCCCTGGCCTCGGCAGTGCGTCGGGACACACACGTGACCCCACACACTGCCGGCCTATCCTTCTATCCCAAATCCTTGAACTCAATCATGCCGCGCTCGTGCGTGGCTGTCGTACCCTACGAGCTGCGGCGTGCGGCGGGTGGACCCATGATGCCCGCGACCATGTCGCGGTTCCACTTGCCCGGATTATTGGCGATCGGGCCGTTGCCAGCTGCACTGCCGTTACGAACACGTCCAGCCATGGCGTTGGCTTGCGCAGCCTGAACCTGCGCCTGGACGTGAGCGTGAGCCTGTGCGGCAATCGCGGCCCGCTCGGCGCCGTTCTCCTTGTCGCGGCGTGACAGGCCACGGCCGATAAAGGTGTTGATCTTGGACTTGACCGACTGCCCAGCGTCGCCGCCAGCGCCGGTGCCGGCGCTCGAGTCCTCGACCGACTTGCGGGGCGCAGGCGCATTAACACCTGGCTGTTTGCCGAGCGTGTCGTACACTTCAGCCGCAGTCACGCCCTGCGCCGGCCACGTCGTCTTTGACCCCAAAAGCGGCGCGCTCTTGGGTCCTGTGCCGCTCGTGACCTCCGTGTTTATCGCTGCGCCGGCGTCAGACTGCTTGCGACGGGGCCAGATAGCAGCGGCAGCACCGCCGCTGCCCTTGGACGCCGGCTGTGCCTGGCGCTGGGTGTTGGCGCGGCGGACATGGTCGTTCTCGCCGGGCTTGTTCGGCCACACGGGGCCCGCCGTGCGCGTCGTCGGCGTCTTGTGCATCGGGTTGTAGTCCGTTGGCACAAAGTCGAGGCGCGCATATAGGTCGTCCTCTGGCGTTGCCTGCCGCTTTGGAGGCGCAGGACCCGACGACCCCGTTGGGGATGACTTTTTCGACGCTTTGACGGCCACCGGCGCCGTGACTTGCTTGTGGCTTGTGCCTTCCAGCTTGGCTAACGACTCGTCGTGGAGCTGAATGCCCTCCAACTTGGCCAACGCCTCGTTGGTGGCCGCCGACGACGCTGGGGAAACGCTCATACCACCAACCCTGGCCGTGGGCATGGCGATGCCACGCCGCGGGTCCTGTGGCGAGACTCGTGGCGTTCCGTCGCGGTCTGTCTCGGGCGAACGCTTCCCGAGCTGGGGGGTAATGGGCGACTGCCCCCCACCGAGCTGCGGAGTGATTGGCGAGTTTGAATGGTGAGAGGTGTTAGGGGAGCCGTTCATGGGCGTTGCGCCCCCGTCATGCGACGGAGCAGGGGGAGATAATCCTAGCTGGGGCTTGGCGGGCGGCTGAGGTGCGAGCGGGGACTGGCCCTGCTGAGACTGCGGAGGCTGCTGCGATGCAAGCGCATTGGCCTGGGCACCCATTGACGACCGCGAGGTAGCGCTGTCGCGCCATGTGGGTCCCGGGTAACCAGGCGATTGCGACTGCGAACCAGTCGGCGAGACAACATCCCACCACCCGTCGTTGTTGTTGCCGTACGACGATGCAGGCGAGATGGCGTCGGGTGGAGGGTCCACTGGGTCGTGCTCGAGGTCCAAGCTGAGCTCTGGCCCAGGCGTGTCCAAGCTGAGCATCGGTGGTGCCTTGCTGCGGCTCAGTGTGGAAGTCGGCGCAAACCCAAGCGCTGACAGTTCGGACGAGTCCACTTTGCCTTGTGGGTAGGGGGCAACGCGACGCTCAAACTCAGAGTCGAGCGAGTCCGACTCGCCGTCGCTCGTAAGGTTCTCCTCGCCGTGATCGTCGAGGCCAGGCGATGGCGGACGCGACGATGCAAGGCCCGCGTACACCTCAGCCGCTGGGTGACCGGGGCTAGCCTCGCTGCGCGACGACGGCCCTCGAGTCGAGCCCTGCGACGAGTTGCTGTACAGGCTCGAGCGCATCGGCATGCTGGCGGAGCGCATGTGACCAAGTCCACTAGACATGGAGCTTGAGCCCTCGCTCCGGCGCGGTAGATGGCGCTTTTCGGGCGACATGACACCCGACGACTGCGACCGCCGGTGCCCCGACGCTTCGGCATTGACCAGTGGGTGGGCAGGGAAAGCGCTCGACGTCGACGCGTCAGGCCACACGCGTGGGTGCGCCGCGAGGTAACGAGCCTGGTCAAACACGGTCTCGTATGAGCCGTCGGGAAACTGAGATGATATCAGCATGTGTCACAATACCTTGAACTCACGCGCTTCGACACTTGGTCCACGAGTCCCTCCAACCATGCGACCGTCTTCTCCTCGCTGACAGACGCGTTGACGCCCTTCTCACGCTCGTTCTCCAGCAGCTCCTCAATCGCTTCCAGTGCCTCGTCATCCCGCAGGCGAGGGTTGACGTAGAGGGTCGCAGTCGTGCTGCTCACAGTGGGCTCACGGAGCGGCACGGAATCCGGGTCTGGTGGCGACGGGAGCTGGTCGTGGAAGGGCTCGAGGACCTTGGGCGGTAATGGGGACGGCGGCAGGGCAAACGTGCGGCGGACCTGGAGGAAGACGGGCATGAGAGTCGGGGCGTGGGGTCCAGGGTAGGCCTTTGCAATGACGCAGAGCGTCATTTCAATGTCTGCCAGGTCCTTGCCCAGCTGCTCACGCCCAGTTTTGACCCACTTGTTCTTGAGCATGTACTCACGCTTCTCGCGAGTGAGGTACTCGGAGATGAGCTCGAGGGAGTAGTTCTCGATCGGCGATGGGTCGTGTGGTGGTCGCGCGTACGAAGCCTTGCTCATGGCGCTAGGCGACGGTGGGCTGGCAGAACCGGACATGCCCTTCCAACCCCGGTGGGCGCCGCCGTTGTCCTTGGCCGAGTTGCTCTGAAACTCTTGCGAGCTCAGTGGTGGCGAGTTCATGTAGGACGACGCGGCAGCCGGCCCAACGGCCTCGACTTCCCGGATAAACGCGGACAATAACTTGATACACGCCGACTTGGACGGCGCCGGCAGTGAGATCGGATACAACGCCTTGTTGGGCAGATAGTTACGTGCCCGCGCCGAGCGGAACGCAGGACGGAGCGCAGGCCGGCGATTGAGCGTCTAAAGTCAGCACGCCGCTGAGGTTTCAGTATCAACAACTCACCAAGCTCTCGACGTATTCGAGCTCGCGGCCAACATTGTAGCGGCCCTCGCCGGCCACGCGACGTCGGATGTGCTGCACGAGTGTGCGCTCGGCGTCGCTGGGGTGCTGGCAGAGGAGCTGGCGTGCGAGATCTGGAAGACTGAAGTAGGAGAGAAGCATGCGGAGCGACAGTATGAGGGCGCGACCTGTCTGACGCGCTGGGTCAAGCTCGTCGTCGGAGAGCGGTGTGGAACCAGGCGACGCAAGGGGCCCAGTGCCGCGCAGCCCGTCCTCGATTTCGCCCAAACGCGCCCCAATCTCTTCAAAGCCATCACGCCCGAGCGTGCCTTTGCCACCGTTGCCATACTTCTTGTCGCGCAGACGAGCTTCGCGCGTGAGGACGTATTCGAGGATGACCTTGCGCGAGTTCTGTACCGACGGGGTGGGCTGCGACAACAGGAATGCCAGGGCGGCTGCTGGGCTATTTGACGCATTGGCCAATGCAGCTGGAGGCACGGTCATGTCGGATGGGGGTACGTTTGTCGCGTACTGGGCCTGTCGAATGGCGGGGGCGAGGCGAGGGGACTGTTGGAATGAATTAGCCACATGCCAATTACAGTGGGGCTAGCAGCCACAAACATACCCTTGCTTCAATGCTGCTCAGGCTGCTCGAGACCTCTGTGAGGCTGTCGCCCTTTGAGCGACGATGGAGTACATGCTCCTCGATTGCGTCTGCGGCTTGCCCGATTGTTGTTTGTGACGAGGAGAGGAGGTTGACCAGCTCGCGTGAGAGGGCGGGCGCCATGACGGACGTCGGCGGCCGAGAGCCGGGCGGTTAAGCAAATGCCGAGGCAGCTATAGATGTGCAGCAGTTGTCGACGAGTACGGGGTGAATGTATGTGGGCGAAAGAGAGACAAGGGAGAGAGAGTATGAGTAAGAGTGTCGATTGGTCGCACGAGCCCTATTCCGGAAGCGACGATGCTGCGAGATGAGACGTGTGCCGGTGTGCTGTGAGCCGAGGGGGAGAAGCAAAAGCAGTGCTTCGGTGGGAAGGCTGGGGACCGGAGGGATAAGAAGTAACCGGGGTGCGAAGCTGCGCCGCGCGCTTTTGTTTGCTATGATCACAGATGCAAGCGATAGACTGGCATTGAGGCGTGAGTGTTGCTGGCCGAGACGAGAAGGAAGTGTGTTTGTGTTGCGTGTGTGTTGTGTGCTCCGGAGTTGGAAGGACTGGCAGGATATGGGGATTACCGGTGGTGTGTTGACCGGGGTTGCGGCGAGATGGACAAGAGGTGCTTTGATGACAAACGAGAACAAAACGATGGGAACAAGAAGGAAAGAGTCGATGGAGAGTAGATGTGATGAGGACCTATGGGTTAAGCGTGATGAGCGTCTGTGTGTGTGTGTGTGTCTAGCAGTGGTGATGGTGGATGACTGCGGCGCGCGTTTGTGTACTGGTTTGTCCCAGGGTGGGGAGGTGGGAGGGAAGACAACACACACACACAACATCGGCGCAATAAGGGGGCGTACCAGGGCGTACGATGGCGTCCTCCTCTTCTCCTGAGGGGCCTAGGGCGAGACAAGATTGAGGCATGTACCCTTTCCCTACCCCTGCACACATCCATCGGCCACAATACATATTCACACTCCCCTAATCAAACACGTCCACAATTAGAATAATTACTCCCGTCTCTACTAATAACAGACTGAGACACACCAATACCATTATATGATCGGCTAATATAACCAACCCAGGGTAAAGCTACAGAAAGACGCAGTAGCCCGCGGACGCAACACCCAAAAGCCAACTGTAGCGAGCTAGGTTTCCATGCCCGCAGCTCGCAGTAACAACACCGCATACACCACACCGCAGCAGCCATCTTTCATCACGCACACACACACACACACATGCCCAACAACGAGGGTGGTCACATACGTCACTGCGTCGAGCACCCTTATTGGTATCAACGATCACATCCGGGATGGACGGAGAGGAGTATTAGGAGTTGAACTCGTCGTAGTGGCGGTGAAACGCGACTTGTATGAGGAAGGATTTGTATTGGATCTGTATTGGATTGGATTGGATTGGTAGTGCGCAGCAGAGAGAAGCGGCAAGGGCAGTGTACTATTTCGTGCCTGTTTTGGGATTTGTTTGTGTGGTTCCGCGCCTGTTTGCCTGCAGGCCTGTCCTGCCGCGATCGCGGGACCAGAGGCTAAAAGGGCGGAGAGGGAAGGTGGGTGTGGGTGCATGGATGGTGGGGGTGGGCCAGGCGCAAGGTAAGGGAAAGGAAGGCGCTCTTAAGCGAATATGGTAGACTCTGGGTACACGGCATGGGACGCGTCCCGCATGTCGATCCATGATCCATCCCTAATACCCTAATCCTTAATCCCTATGTATATGTCTGTCTTCCTTATCGCAACCAGGCTATTCCCATAATGGGTAATTAATACGCTCAGGTGGATGCTTGTTGGCTCTTCGCGCTCCGGCCTGTTGACCGGCGTTGCGCATACTACTAAAAGCTAGTCTCGCTCTCTTTGCCGACGCGCCGACGGGCAATGTCGGCAGTGTCGATCGCGCCGGCACCCGCACGAGTCCATACGCTGGACTTTGAACTGCCGCGACGATATATACCTTCTGTACAAGTCTGATCAAGGTCGAGGTCTCCACTTGCAGTCACCAACTACTGTCAGGAGGCGCAGACCGCGTCGGTGGGGGCGTCCATGCACCTTACTTACCACACGGCGCCACCGGCCCACTTCGATACAGGCCCACAAGCACAGACTCGCCAATAGGCCCCCGACCCCCGGGCCCCACATGCGCCTGGCCGTCTCGACCGTGGTCGTGGCGTCGGACAGACACATCCTCGGCCACATCTGGGATGCTTCTATGCCGAACGCAAGGAATGCTTCTTCACCGCAGGGCGACGAGGGGATAGGCTGACACACATTCCCTAGATCCTGCGGCGCTCGTCGGCGACCGCAACGCGATGGACCCAAGGGTAGACGACCGCGTCGACTTTTCACTCATGCGCCATTGGGGGGCTCCAGCCAGAATCAGAAGTGGTGGTGCATGCACAGGGGTATGATACAAGCCAAAGTGAAGCGCGGTACGGTTACGGCGTAGTTGCGGGCCTACTTGGCCTCCTTGTCGCTGGATCCCTTGAGGGCTTCGTTGCGCGCAGCCGCGAGCTGCTTGGTGCGCGCGAGCGAGCCGCCCGACGCAGCGGCGTTGGCGTTGGCTTCGTCGTCGACCGCCTGCTGCTCCTCGGCCGCACGTAGGCGCCGCGTAAAGTCCGACACCTTGGTCTTGGTGCGTGTAGGGTACAGATGGTCGTACGCCGCGTCCGTGTCCTCGGGCCGGCGCGGTGCAGACACCGTCGCGGGTTCGACGCCGCTGTTGCCCGCCTCGCGGGGGAGCTGGCCTGGAAAGTTAGCGCGCGGTAGGCAAAGTGGTGGAGGAGACAAGGAGGGGCGCCACAGGTCATGGAATATGCCGAGCAATGGGCCGACGCCCGTGTTCGTCGCCGGTAACAGCATTGGAATAGCCAGCGTCGTCGACGCCGTACGACCATGTCGCCTGCACAGCTCGAAGTAGTCCCACGGAGCGGACAGAGTGGCACGGATTTGAATTTGGCTCGTTCGGGCCGCCACGAGCAGTCTCTGACCGCTGCATGGGCGCAGCGGAGGCGAGGCACAAGTCTCCTGTGCTCCACTCTCTTATGCTCCACGACAACAGTGCCAAAAGTGTCGCTCGCGAGGTATCCCAGCATCCGAGCCACACAGACAAGCTCCTCCCAGACGTGGGTTAACCGCACCCGTACAACTCCCTCGTGGATCATGTCGGACGCAGCCACTCACCTGTCCGTGCACGTTCCCGTGTCTCCTTGGCCTCTTCGGCCTTCTCCGTAAGCATGTATGCGCCAACAACCATGGCGACGACCGTCGCGCCCTGGGCACTGGCGTTAGTAATTCATACTTGGGGGCGGTGGATTGCAGCGCGGTTGTGAGGGATCGCAGGAGAAGTGGAAGGGGGTGGCGCCAGGCATGTGTCTCGGGTTGCCGCATGCGTCAGAGGTCCAGGACCACACGCCATGTTCATCAAGATGTGGGCTCCAAAATAGAGCCCACCCAACGACGTAGGCGCGGCACTCTCCATTGAAACACGATATCGAGGACGCAAACAAGTGTTCAGCCGTGTCCGACTCGGGAAGTCGCCAGTTAGACATGCCTGCACGCCCGGCAACGTCTCCAGCGGTGCACGCCAGGCCACGTCTCCGGCGGTGCACGCCAGGCCACGTCTCCGGCGGTACCTCTAGCCCGCTGGCATGGGTCGCATGCAGCGAGGCTGCCGGGGCATGCAGTGCGGCTTCATGGGACAGGCGGGAGCCTCAACCGACTTGACGAAGGACAGTCTAGGCGGCGCCGCGCGCCCGCCTCGTCGGTGCCATACCGACGGTCGCCTGCCGTCGTTTTGCGCCCTTCCTCCTGCTATTTCCCGCCGCCTCTCGGTCGCCTCTGGTATGCGCGCACTCGACTGGGACGATGTCGGTCTCAGGAGAGCTGCACTCGGTCTCGCTTCACCTCGCCTCGCATCGCTGCGCTCGGCGTGCTCGGGACACTCACGCAACACGGAGCCGCAAAAAGTTCTGGAACTGGCGGCGGTTTCCGGACCGCAGCGAGGCGGTCGCGCCGAGGAGGGCGACGGTGGTGGCCGCGGCACCAATGGGCACGAGCGGCTGGCGCTTGCACTTCTCCCACCCGTGCTGCAGGTACGTCATGCCCTTTGGCTCCTCGTGGTCGGTCGGCATCGGCGATGTCATCTTGAAGCGGGGGGAAGGGGGGTGTTGCTAGGTGTGTGGTCGTGTGGGAGGTCGTGTGGCGTGCGCGATGGCGAGAGTGTAAGCGTTGTCGATGGTCGAAGTGGTGCCCTCAAAGAAGGACTACTTTGTGTGGTGTCGGGCAAAAGTGGAGGCCGCCGAACGCCCCGCTGACGCCTCCCGGCCCACTCGCCCGAGTCTGTTCCACACGCCGGCGAATGCTCGCACGTCTAATGCCTCCGTCGCATGCGGCACTTCTCCGCCAGTAAACGCAGCATGCACTCGGCCCTCGCGTAAACACCGCTGCGGGACGTTTGCCTTTTATATGTTTGCGAAAGCAGCGCAGAACGAGCCGTCGGAGGTCGCCGGAGTGGCGCATGACCACTTCGGTACCAAAATTCCACCCAGACTAAATGAAACGAATTCCGCCACGATCGCCACGAGCACCTACCGCCACACCGCTACCTCAATGCTAGACTGGTGCATGCTGTCTACTCTGCTCTGCTCCCTACTGCTGGAGCTTTGCCTGTGCCTCGGGCGAGAGCCACTCTTTAGGGAAGCCGCGGACACCACCGATGACCTCCCTGCGGCGCTCGAGCGCCTCGCTGCGTGCCCAGACATGCTGCGCGCCGCGCTTACGGTGCTTACGCTGGCGAGCGAGCAGGTGCCGCGTGTCGACGGGCGTGTCGGCCGGGATCGGCGACTTGGGGTCCTGCCGTCAGTGCTAACCTCTCGCTAGACGTACGTTCGCCGCCGTGACGAGACGCTCGAGCATGTCGCTCACGCTCTTGCGGTTCATCCGTCCGTCGGGGTACCTCTCCTCTGCAATCTTGACGTAGCCGTGCTCGCCGGCCTTGTCGGCCTCCGCGGCGACAGCGAGGTCGCCCGCTGCGCGAGCGCCGAGCTCGCCACGCCCAGGCTTGCCTGGCGTCCACCGGGGTCCCGCCAGCAGCTTGAACCGCGTCAGCGCCGCTTCCCCCTTCAGAGGCAGCGCAGAGACCGGAGCAACGAGCACGCGCTTGACGTGGTATGGCGACCCTGGTTCGGACAGGTCTACCTGCGACGTCACGCGCACAGCGCCCTTTGGCGGCACAAACTTGCGTGCTTGCGCTGGAGTTAGCGGTGACACAAGCTCAGTGAACAGGGGGTTACAACCCAACGGTAGGCTTGCCGCAAACGCTTATCAGCCTCGTCCAGCTGCTGCTAGAGCTTCGGCGGCAGGCGGCTAGAGCTCCGGCGGCAGGCGATCTGCGTTCACGACGCCGAGCAGCAAGGAGCAACACGACCTTGCCTTCCTTCTCACAGTCCTTGTCTGTCGCCGCCTGAGGCCGGCGCCTCGGGCGAGCCAACTCACCCTTCAAAGCCGCCGTGTCCGTGTACATCTTCGCGACCATGTCGCGCACGTCGTCGAGTGCCGCGAGGCGCAGGTGGCCGAGGGACGGCGCGTCGTCCCATCGGAAATCAGGCATGTCCGCGAGATCCTTGTTACCAAGGTCCTTGCGGCGTGCGAGGGGCGCCGTCGTGCTCAGCGCGCGCGCGCAAACACCCGACGCAGCCGCAGCCGACGTTGTCGCTCGTAATGTTCGCAGGCCGCCAAGCATGGTGTGTGGTGGTGGACGACGACTTTGGTGTCGTCGGCGAAAGATGGTCAAACCGAAACCGAAACCGACTTTTCGGATTCACAAAAGGTAGGTGTAGAAGTCTCCGGTGTGCCTAATGGCTCAACAAGCAAAGCTGTCACGTGATAGCACTTTGTGCTTACGTATACTGCGGTAGAGTTGGATGACGTGCCTGGCGGCGTTCCCCTGGCCACTGAGCCCAGCGCGACTCACATCGGGCACTCACAAAGCCATCACACATACACCATCACGTCGTATCAACACAATCCATACGCGACAACAACAAACGCAGCGCACAAGACGCTCGCACTCGCGCGATCACGACTTCCACACCTATAAGAGGGCTCACGACGACCGAAGAGCACCTATTCCCAACCACTCGCAAGAACACATTTGTCACGATGCCTGGCACACCACAACGCCCACTCGTGCCATGGACGGACGCGGCGCCCGACGTGCCACCACAGATGCAGCTGTACGACATGGTCGGGGCTGCGGGGCCATCAACAATCCCAGATGACGACGGAGACGAGGAGAACGTGTTCCGGGACATGGCATTCGACGACGTACTCGAGGACCTGAACGCACGGTTCCTCGTCAACCTGCCCGACGAGGAGACGACACTGGTGCGACTGTACTGGCAGGCGGAGCAGGCGCACTGGTTTTATGAGGACTATCTGCGACCATTGAATCCCCAGCTTCCGTCGCTCTCGCAGCGGCAGTTCACCCAGCTCATCATTGCGAGCTCGCCGCTGTATACAGGCCGGGACATTGACTACGACGCCGTGTGGGACGAGTACTGCGCGTACAAGAAAATGGTGCCTTGCTGTGGCGGCATCCTGCTTAACAAGAAGGGCGACAAGGTATTGGTCGTCCGTGGCTGGCGCCAGAACGCCGGTTGGTGCTTCCCACGAGGCAAGATCAACTCGGAAGAGTCCGAAGTGGACTGCGCCATCCGCGAGGTCGAGGAGGAGACAGGCTTCAACATGAGCAAACTCATCGACCCCGACGAATTCATAAAGACCCAAGTCAACGCGCAGGAAATCACAATGTACCTTGTCCTCGGTATCGACGAGTCGACCGTGTTCCAGACGCAGACGCGCAATGAGATCGGTGCCATTGAATGGGTACCGCTGGTCGACCTGCCGACGTGGACGGGTAAGAAAGGCCCGAAGCGTACAGGAGGAGGAAGCAAGAAGCGCTTCTACAACGTGACGCCGTTTGTTGGAGGAATCAAGAAGTTTCTGTCAAAGAATGGGATCAACCCATACCAGACTCGCCGCGGTGGCAAGAACAATCAGACGCAACCGGGTAGCGGGCGCGCGCTGCAGCCGTTCGCGTTTGGGGATGCACCGGCACCGGCGAAGGGACCCGCGGGGCGTGAGCTCAAGCCGTTCTCGTTCGACGACGGAGTGAACAAGGGCGGTACTGGCGGCAACTCGGCGATAGACCACCTGTTTGCCAAGTTTATCCAGAAGGACGAGCAGGCGGTTGCGCTCGAGAGCGAGACGTCGCGAACGCTCGACAAGATGTTTTCAGGTCTCGAGGTTACCGACGAAGGCGGGGATAAGAACGACGACGACCTGTTGGCCAAGTTGCTAGGCAATGTAGGCACAGCGCCAGAACCCAAGCCGACGCTACCGCCGCCGGACAACAAGCAGTCCAAGCTGCTCTCTGTCCTTAACGCCAAGCCCGCGGGAGGACAGCCCGGCACGCCCCCGCGCTCGCATCACCAAAGCAACCTCCTCTCGATGCTTGCGTCGCCGTCGAAGTCGCCAGCAGCGGTCCAGCCGGTGCACGACGAGCGCTCCCAGCACCATGCTCTGCTTGAGAGCACGCTTGGGGGTCTGCCGCCCGCTCCGGCGCCACAGAGCTCGCACGGCGCGTCCCCGATGCCACCGGCGTGGAGCGCACACCAACCGTCCCCTGCACCGGCAGGTTACGCGCCGTCTCCTCCGGCCCAGCCTCCGAATGGCCCATATCCTGGTCCTAACCCGGGAGGCTACGCGGCGCACTCGCCCGCCGCGCAGCCGCGCACGACACACCAGCGCGCATTACTCGGCACGCTCTTCAGTGGATCGGGCGCGGCAGCGCCAGTAGGCAACGCACCTCCGCCGCAGTACCCTTACGGTGCGGCACGGCCCGGCTACCCACCGCAGCACGCACCGCCCCCGGCCCACGGTGGCTACGGAGGCTACGCCCCACCGCACCACGGCGGGCCGCGGCCGCTCATGCCGGGGGCGCCGGGACTTCCGGCTCAGCCAGGACATCAACGCACACACAGCGGCGGCCTACCCGGACAGCCCGGACAGGGCCGTCCCTTCGGCGCGGGTCTGCCCGGCCAGCCGGGCCAGGTCGCGCCGCCGCCGTGGCCTCAACACGCACCGCAGTACGTCCACGCCACGCAGGGATACCACCCTCCCCCTCCGCCGCCGCCGCAGCAACAGTATCAGCAACATCAGTACCAGCAACATCAGTATCCGCAGCAGTTTCAACAGCATCAACCCGCGTTTGAACAGTACACGCCGCAGCAGCTTCAACAGCTGCAGCAGCAGCAACCGCCTCCCCAGCAGCAACAGCAGGGGCCTCCTCCTCAGACCCAGCCGCAGCAAGGCCCGCCCCAGCCATCGGCACAGTCGCCGCCCACGGCGATCCACCAGCCCGTGGCGCGACCCCCCGTCAGCGGCTCGCTCCTCGGTCTCGCCGCGGGCCGATAGCCGCCGTGTGGCCTAGGTATCTTTATGTATGTGTGCTGGTCTGCCGTCCGGGCGTTGCATTTCTGATGTGTGAGGGGAGAGCGCGATTGACCCCGTGCGTGCGTACGTGCGTGCGTACAGTCAGGCTCGTCGGCGACCCCTCTGGTGCTGACCTTCACGTGAGCTGGAATACACCTCGCGCAGCTTCGTGTGCAGTGCGAGGCATGCACCGGTGTACATGCGCAAGGCAGCAACCCCACAAGGGTACATTCTGCTAAGCACAGGAACGAGTACATACTGTACATCGCTGAAGTGCAGTACACCAAACGTAGAAGCAATTGCCTACGAAGGTGTTGTAACATACTCCCCGCGACGAGACACGCCGCGCCGGCGGGACGTGCCGTGCCGACTACACTCGCCGTCCAGTACAACCGACCACACTTCGCCGTGTCTCACCACGAACGTGTGCAGCAGCTAGCCATCGCTGCCCGGCGGGCATGTGGGGGGTGGTCCACGTTAACGGCAGGGGTATGCCGCTAGGCATTGCAGGGGTGCACAGATGCCGCTGGCATGGATGGGATATCTCGGCATGACACGATCGCAAGGGTTGGTGTGCATGGCGACGGTGGCGAGAGCTCTACTCGAGCCTGGCGCCAATACGGAGTTCGTCAGCGGCGCATGTGGTTCTGCGCCCGAGTCGTTGCGCTGGGCCCTGCTAAAAGGCCGGTCTCTGCTGTCCGTCCGGCCTGAGGCCCTACTGCTTTGTGCGGAACGACACGATGCCGCAACCTCATCCCCTGTTCCACACAAGTCCCCAGCGTTGCTCCTTGTCATTGCACCTTGTCTACCACTAAACTATCACAGGGACGAGGAGAATAACGGCGGCGTCCGTACTTATTTGCGGCCAGGCTCGCAGTCCATTTGACCATATGGTGCTACAGTAGACCTGAGTATCCAACCCGTCGCATCCGCTGATTTTGTGAAGTAAGCATTTTCAGCACTCCCTGTAGTTCTTCCTGTTCAGTTTTCCTCCAACATTGCCGCGTTCGCGTGGTGCTACGGGTACGCAAGGTGTGGTAACGTTTGCAACGACCTTCCTGAAAACGCCGCCACATGTGTTTGCCACATATACGCCTCGACGTAGAGACCAAAGGCTCCTACCAGCGGTGCGGGGGTCTGACGAGACGGCCGCGTCTGGTGTCCCACGGCAGCACAGAGTCTGAGAACACAGTGCCACATGGGAGCTTGTAAGAATCACCTCAGACTCCACAGAAGCACCCCTCTGTCATCATGGAAACCTTCGAACGTCTCGACCCCCGCCCTACCTACGGTACACTGCGTCTTGCCGCTAGGAAACGCCCAGCTCAGACAGGGATCACAAGCACCGACACCGGGCACGGAAGAGTTTCCTTGTCGACAGCAAAGGCGGGGCGCGTGCCTGCTGCGCCCGGGGCGGGGGGAATGGCACCATGAGTCGGATGAAGATCACACCTGGTTCTCGGGCATGTTGACGTCCTGCGGAGACTCCTACCGGACAAGAGTCTCGGTACAGCCCTGTGTACCAGGCAATTTGACATGGTAGCTATACCGGGCGAGACGCGCTCCACGGCCTCCGCGTGGAGAGTCGAGTCTCACACAGCTGTACAGCTGGCGGCTCGCTCCCATGGCGACCAAGTTCTAGATCACTACTGGTTAGCGGAATTCGCTGCCGCCCCAGCCGCAGTGGTAGCTACTGGTACCTGGTCAATTTCCCCAACAGCCAGAAAAGTTAGGCTGGCAGCTGGCAGCGAGTGTGTCGACATGTGTACCTGTGTAAATGTATGTCAACGAGTGGGGTGCTGGCGCCGCCCTGTTGATCGCCGAAGCGTTGTGCCTTGGAGCTCGCCTGGCGAAAGCAAGCGAAAGCAAGCAAAAGCAAGCAAGCACGCACGCACGCATGGCCGACGGCCGACGGCAAGTGCCACGCCCGCGCCCACGCCCACACCCACGCCCCGGCCGAAGCGCCGACGCCGACGTCGACATGGCGATTGCTTAGCGCGGTCTGTCGCCTGGGTATGTGTGGGTACAGGACGTGCCAATCGACGTCGTGCCAGGCAGATGTTCTTATGGCATGCGGCAATGGGACAGGTCGTGCCATTCGTCGTCGTTCCTATACATTACGCTTTGCAGAGCTTATATTGGCCCCTGCCACCCACGCTTCCGGAGAATGCCGTAAAGGCAAGCTTCTGGAACGCGGGCGGCGACTGCCTCGGTACGTGACTATAACGGCGTGCAGAGACCATCTGCGGCAATGGGCGCGCCTCGAATGCGGTTAGTCGCGGCGACGGACGTTGCTGGCAAGTGACGCCGTACCAACGACTCGCAGACACGGTGTGCCTCCGGTCGCCGTTGTCGAGGTGTGCCTGTACGGTACTCGATGTTCATATGTCACAGTCAGATGCGCCTAGATGAATTGATCTGTGGTATGCCACGGGCCACGTCGACAACGTCGGGATGCGCCACCCCGCGGGCCAGCCTCGCCCTAAACGGTCGGTCGCGAGCGGGAGGAGGAGGAGATTGCCGGCATGCTCCATCACAGTTGGGGGCAAAGACATCATCAACTTGCACGTTCTTGTCGCTAAGTTTGTTCTGATATGCGTGCCTGCGTTGCCAAGTCGTGGCGAGTATTCCACGCCGAGATGTCGTAAAACATGACACTACTACTACTGTTGAGCTCGTCGCGGTTGTCGTTGTTGTTGTGGTCGCTGTCGCTGTCGCTGTCGATCGTGCACGGACAGTGGGAAGCAAGGGAAGGCAGGGAAGACAAGGGAAGACAAGGGAAGGTAGAGGGAAGGTTTGTCCAGAGTCGACCCAGTCAGCCAGTCAGCCTGGATTGACTCTCGGGATCCCTGAACGCCCTCTTTCCATTCCCTGAATTAACCCTGATCTCTGGCCCTGTGGCATGCAAACGTAGGACGATCATGTCGCTCGTCGCCTGTTGCTCGTTGCTCGTCGTCGGTCGCGCATCGTCGCGACGCCTTTTAAAGGCGAGCATGCAACAACCCACCGCGTCCTTTTCCCCTCTTGCTCGTCGCCATAGACGCCGTAGACGTAGACGTTGTCACCATCACCACATCGCCTTGGTTCTATACCAGCACAACTATCACAATGTGCCCCCGGCTCCACACCCACGATCTGCACCCACCGCCAATGTCGCGCTCGTCGTCGTCGTCGACAATCACCCTTGTCCCCTCGACCCCGCCGCCGACAAAGTCGCCCGTGTTCGAGTGGTGCAGTGTCGTCGCCGAGCCGCTCTCCACCGACACGTGCCATAGCCACAAGCCATGTCTCGACCTCTCGGCCGTCAAGGTGACCAAACCGATCAAGGCGCTGCTGTCGTCAGCGCTACGCTCGCTCGACCGGCCACTGCGAATTGTTGGGCTCCTGGCGACTCCCGACTCGGGCTGCCACATGTACGCCGACATGACGGCGCGGGCATGCAAGGCTGCCGAGGTTGCGTTTGACAAGGTCGACCTGTCTTGCGCACGCGAGCACGACGACGACACGGCGTACGGCCTCGTACGCGCCGAAATCGAGCGCCTCAACACAGACGACACGGTCGACGGCCTTATCGTCTACTTCCCGCTCTTCAGTGCCGAGCGCGATGCCGCACTCCGTGCCCTCATCTCGCCCCGCATCGACGTCGAGGGCGTGCACCCCACGTCACTAGAACGCTCGTACGCCCTCGCACCAGGTACAGTCGACGACCTCACGGCCAACCCCGCCGACGCCACCGTCTACCCGTGCACGGCGCTGGCCGTCGTGCGCGCACTCCAGGCGCCAGACGTGGGCGTGTACGCGCCCCACCGCGCCATGGGCGAGCGTTTCCGCGGGCGTACAGTCACCGTCATCAACCGGTCCGAGACGGTCGGGCGGCCGCTGGCAGCCATGCTCGCCAACGACGGTGCACGCGTCTACTCGGTCGACATTGACTCGACACACATCTACGAGCGCGAAAGGGGACATGCAACCTATTGCGCCACGCCCTTCCCCGCGGGCCGGCAGCCGTCGCTCGCCACCGTTCTCGCCGACTCGGACGTCGTCGTCTCGGCCGTCCCCGGCACAACCTTCAAGGTACCCACCGACGCTCTCCGGCCAGGGACAGTGTGTGTCGACCTTTCCGAACGCGGCAACTTCCAGGCCGACGTGCGCGACCGCGCTGGCGTGTTCGCACCGCGTCTAGGCTCCGTCACTATCCTCATGCTCAAGCTCAACGCTCTCGTGCTGCGGTGTACGCGCGAGGCCCTCGCCAGCAGCGAGCCCTGTGGCGGAGAGGTGCCTGCCGCACACCCAACACCCCCCGTTGCCGTCGCGGCCGTCGCGGCCTGAGGTGACGTCGACCCAAAAGCAGCACAACACCGCGGGCTCGGGCCGGCGCGTATCGCGTGCATCGGGCAATCGCACCTCGGCGTCACGCTCCGCGGTGCCCCCCTCCTCTCTACGCCCAGCTCGCGCGCGGGCCGCGCGATCGAGCAAATCGCGCCCATCGTCATTTGCGCATCCATCCTCAAACAACCAAATGACCACCGACCCACCCCTCGGCACGCGCACGCGCGCCCCTCATCTTGATTGAATAACTGTACATTGCATTTATCGCTGCTGTAGAATAAATAAATAGGCCCCGGCCCGATTTCATGTATCCACTTAGCCGTGCCAGTTCCAGATCCACATTGACGCAGCCAGTGTACCAGTGTGCGAGTTGACCAAAGGTATTCATGCGGTTGGGGTTACTCGCTGCTCAAGCTTGAGCGACCCCGTGCTGGATTCAGATTGCTTCGCGCACATCCGCACGGTACATGATCACCGCGTGAAGTATGCCCAGGTTTAATAGGCTCCCACGCCCATCTGGCCGCCTCACTTTCCGACACGGCGCGAGTACGCGCGAGTCTATGTCTGTGTGATCGGTACAAGTCTGGCGTGCGACCGCGCGACGAGACTGCGTGCGTTTGCTTGGGCGTAAGTGGTTGCGCCCACGGCTGGCCCGAGACCCCGGAGGCATTGCGGGAACGCTACGATGGCCGCACGACGACAACAAGGTGTGGAATGTATCCCCGCTCGACACACGCACGGGGCCAATCTGTGCCGCTGTGCCATTCAATGAGGGACACTCCCGCCGCGCTGACTGCGCCGGTGGCGTTCCGTGTCTCGCGGTGAGGGTGTGCCGTGTCGTGCGACGCGCACACGCCATGTCTGCATATCTGCATACTAGTACAAACTTCTTCTACATGTGTCCACGGGCAATGCTGTATGTATTATACCAAAGATCGGCGCGAGTGGAGTGCTGGGCTTTGACCAACGGCTCCATCGCCGCTGGCGATGTTACCGAGCCGCTCAACCCCATACCGTCGTCGGCGAGTCCTTGTTCTTGCCAATCGCCACGAGCTTCTTGTTGAGGTACTCGTCGCAGCCCTCAAAGCCGCCCTCCTTGCCGTATCCCGACTCCTTGACGCCACCGAATGGGATGAAGGCTTGAGAGATTGCGCCCGTGTTCGCGCCGACCATGCCGACCTCGAGCGCGTCGGCGACACGGAAGATGCGGTCTGCGTCGCGCGAGAAGAAGTAGCCCGCGAGACCAACGTCGGCACGGTTAGCCATGTCGACGACGTGCGCCTCGTCTTTGAACTTGATCAGCGCCGCGAGCGGGCTAAACGTCTCCTCCGTGTCGAGGATACACTCCTGCGGCACGTCGACGACGACGGTCGGCTGCACGGCGTTACCGTCGCGCTTTCCGCCAGCGATGACGCGGCCGCCCGCGGCCACGAGGCTGTCGAGATGCTTCTGCCACTTTTCCGCCGCAGCGTCGTTGATCAGCGGACCGTGCGTCACGCCGTCCTCGAACCCTGGTCCGACCTTGAACTCGCGCACCTTGGCCGCGAGCTGCTCGGCAAACTCGTCGTACACGCTCTCGTGGACGTAGATGCGGTTGGCGCAGACACACGTCTGGCCTGATCCGCGGAACTTGGATGCAATGGCGCCGGCAATGGCCGTGGGGATGTCGGCGTCGTCAAACACGATCAACGGCGCGTTACCGCCGAGCTCGAGCGAGAGCTTCTTGAGCGTGCTCGCCGCCTGCTCGGCGAGGATCTTGCCGACGCGCGTCGACCCGGTAAACGAAACCTTCTTGATCTTCTTGTTGGTGGTGAGCTCCTTGCCAATCTCCTGGAGGTGCTTGTCGGTGGTGATCGAGTTGACGACGCCGTCGGGCACGCCGGCGCGGCGCATGAGCTCCATGATGGCCTGGTTGGTGAAGGGCGTGTTGGCGTCGGCCTTGACCACGGCCGTGCAGCCGGTGGCAATGACGGGCGCGGCCTTGCGCGTGATCATGCCTGCGGGAAAGTTCCACGGCACAAGGAGCGCAGCAGGGCCGATCGGCTGCTTGATGACCATGTTGCGCGTACCGGGGATGGCAGAGGGCACGACGTCGCCAGCCTGGCGCACGGCCTCGCCTGCAAACCATGCGCAGAACGATGCAGAGTACAGGACCTCGCCGTACGCGTCGCTCCACGACTTGCCGTTTTCCCACACGATCAGGCGCGCAATGTCGTTGGCGTTCTCGAGGAACAGGTCGTTGAGCCGAATCAGCATCTTTTGCCGGTCGAGGATGGACGAGTTGCGCCACGTCTTGAACCGCTCAGCAGCGACGTCGATGGCGCGCCGCGTGTCCTCGACAGTCATGTCCGGCATCGTTCCGATCACCTTGCCCGTTGCCGGGTCGCGCACGTCGAAGCGTGCGCCGTCCGACGCCTCGGCATGCTTGCCGTCGATGATACCGTGGGGGACGTACAGCGACGGGTCGTCGAGGCCAAGCTAATGTTAGCAAAGAACGGGCCGGATAGGGTGTGCGGGGGCTGCGACTGGAGACGAGCTAGTCCTGCTGCGCATAACATCATCCGAGTGGGACATGAGTCATATGCAGAGGCGCCGACGCTGGTCAGCCAAGCCAGAGTCCAGCTGACGCCAACGCCATATGACAGTGGCGACGACTGCTACGTGATCTGTAGCAGTACTCATAGTTTGCAACCGCCGTTACAACAGCCGCAGCTAGGTCGCGGTGTGCCAAACGAGCGGCGCCAGACGAGCAAAGCCAAATTCTTGTGCACTACTCACCGGGTTCTCCTTGGAGACCTTTGGCCAGAGGGACATGTCGCGCGTCATGGCGAGGGCGGGGTAGCCAGGTAGTGCAGAGAGTCCGGGGCGGCGCGAGAGTGCGAGGAGGCGTGGGGCACGGGTACGTAGGAGCGTGCTGGCAGGACGCAGTGCGAGTGGAGAGACGCGCATCTTGGGTGTATACGTTGTCGCTTCTTAAGTCGTCTCGAGAGGGGGGGGGTACTAGTGGTGGTGTAAAATGCAAATCAGCGAAAAGGTCAAACAAGCACGGTCCGCGGTGTATCGCTAAAGATATCAACGGCGCGGCGCGTTGGCGGCGGCGGTGGGCAGCAGCGGCAACAGCGACGACGTCAGCAGTCAGCTCGCCATGGTGGATGTGATAGGCGGCTGTGGCCGGGGACGAGTGGGGCCCACTCGTCCGTCGTCCGTCGGCTCGCTTAACCCCGCCGACATTTGACTTTTTCCTCTGCGTATCTGACCTTTTCCTCTACCCCTCTGACCTTTTACACCCCGCTCCTGAGATTTTGTTGACCTTTTTTGCACCATGCACGCCCCATTCCTGAGCACGAGCACGCATAGCGCGGCGCGGTCTGGAATTACACAACGTGCATGCACGCACGCTTGGTCGGTCGCGGTCGTTGCGGCCGGCTGCGGGACCGCGCCAGTCGACAAGGACCGCGCAAGTTGTGCCTTGCCTGCCTCTAGGCGACACGGTCCGACGGCGTCTTATCCTAGATCCCCCTGCCGGGTGCGCGCGCCTGTGTCGCGACCGTCGCCTCTCCCCGCGATCACGGGCACGCCGGGTCAGTACGTGCTCGCTGATAACTAAGCGAGCGTGGCGGGTGCACGTACGTTCCAATAGTTGAACGGCACGAGCCGACGGCAACACCGGCCGATCGATCCAAGAGGTTACTAATCGCTCCAGTAGTAGTAGTATGACACATGCATATGATACGGCCGTACAGGGTACTGTACACCACTACGCGCCGCGTAGGAGGCGCAGCGCGAGCTCCTCCTCGTCGTCCACGTCGCCGCCGCGCGCCTTCTTCGTTGGACGAGAGGCTTCCGGCTCCGGCGACATGGACGGCGACGACGGCGCGTCAAACTCGCCATCACTGCCGCCGTCGCTGCCGAGGAACGCGACGCCGTCACCGTCCTCGTCGTCCATGTACTCTTCGCGCATCTGGCGTCAGCCCACCGCTTCATCGCAGAACCCACCCTGCGCTCTGCCTCCTTGCGCTTGCGCTTCTTCTCGCGGCGCTTCTCGCGCGCAACCGCGCGGTCCACCACGTCGGCCTCGCGCATACGCGCAGACTCGGCAGCGACGTACGCCTGCCGCACCTCCTCACCGCGCGCAGCGTCCTCGGCCTCGTCGCCGTGCGCGTAAAAGTCGCGCGCCTCGCCGTCGTCCCCGAACACAAGCTTGGTCGGCACGCCGCGGTTCTTGAGCTGGCCCTTGCGTGTCCCGGCGTCCTTGAGCTTGCGCTTGCTCAGGTCGGCCGACGACGTCAGAGCGCCCTCGCCGTCGCCGTCCTCGTCCTCCAGGTCGTGGTCCCGCCGTGCGAGTGTAAACACGTCGTCGTCGTCGCCGTCGCCGTCCTCGTCGTGGGCAACCAGCTTGTTGTAGTGGTCCGTCAGGATCGACTGGTTCTTGCGCTCAAACATGCGGTCGTACTTGGTCCGCACCGCGGGCGCCTTGGTCTGAGGTCAGTCGGGTAGGGGAACAACAACTCACCGGCGCGTCGCTATCACTGCCTGACTCGCTGCCACTGGGCGCCGAGCTCTCGGCATCGCTCTCTGCGTCACTCTTCGCGTCCGACTCGGCTTCGGACCCGCTCGACCCGCTCCCTTCGGCGTCGCTCTCCTCGCTTTCGCTCTCTCCTCCCTCGCTGTCACTCGCGAGGCGCTGGTGGACGACAGTGGGGCTCGCGACACCTGCCGCGGGACCGCGCGTCTTGGCCTTCTTTGCCTCGTCTAGGAACTTGATCTGAGGCGCACCCGGCAGACCCATGCTCGCGGCAAACGCCTCGGCGGGGTACTCGTCGAGCTTGAACACGGTCTTGTCCTTCTGGATGTGAATTGCGCGCATGTACGAGATGAATGCCTACGGGTTAGCATAACCTACGAAGGAGGTCGACGCACCCTCTGGCCGAGGTACTTGACCTCTGGGTCCTTGAAACAGAGGTTCTGCATCTGCTGCTCGAGCGACTGCATTTTGCTCTCTTTGATCTTGATGCGCTTGACGTCGATGCCCTTTTCTGCCCAGCGCGCGAGCATGCCCTTCTCCTCGGAGGGACACAGGAGACACAGGCCCTTACCCTCGCTGTCGTAGCGCGCGGTACGGCCCACACGGTGGATGTAGGCGTCGACGTCGTCGGGGCAATCGAGCTGGACGACCCAGTCGACGGCGGGAAAGTCGAGGCCGCGCGCGGCAATGTCCGTGCAGATGAGAAGGGCGCTGTTTGACGACGAAAACTTGTCAAAAATCGCCATCCGTGTGGCTTGCTTCTGCTTGCCGTGCAGGTGCATGAGGGGCAGACCGGGGTGCATCCTGCGAAACGTCTCAAACACAAAGCGCACCTGCTTGCCGGTCGTCACAAACACGACACCCTTCATCTTGAGGTGGCTCTTGATAAAGCCCCAAAGCGCGTCGAGCTTGCGCTGCAGCGGCACGACGGCATAGAACTGCTCCAGGTTGGACGGCATCACGCCCTCCTCGCCCGGCTTGTTTACGTTGATGTACAGCGGGTCGTGAAGCGACAGCTTTGCCAGCGCTGCAATGTCCTTTGACTGTGTCGCGGAAAAGAGCATAGTCTGGCGGTCGGCGCGTGCCGTAGCCGACGGCGAGAAGTGTTCGACAATCGCACGGAGCGCGGGGAGGAATCCCATGTCTAGCAGGCGGTCGGCCTCGTCAAGCACTGCCGTCAGCACCAACCCAAGCCTTGCACCAACCTAGCACTTTGACGCCTGCACTCTCAAAGCCGACGGTACTGTCGAGGTGCTGGAGCAAGCGCCCGGGTGTGCAAATGAGGATATTCATGCGCGCGAGGCGGTCGCGTTCCTCCTTGAGCGGTTTGCCGCCAATGACTAGGCCGGCCGAGAACATGTGGAAGCGGCCAATATCCCGGAGGGCGTTGAATGTCTGGACGGCGAGTTCGCGCGTTGGCGAGATGACGACTGCGCCGAGCCCGTCCATCGCGCCCCAGCGCTGCGCATACAGTCGCTCCAGGAGGGGGATGAGGAACGCGAGTGTTTTGCCACTACCTGTGCGCGCCGAGCCGAGGAGGTCGCGCGCGCGCAGCGCCGGCGGGATCGCCAGCGCCTGGATCGGTGTGGGCGTCACGAAGTGAGACGCTTTCAAGCCTTTCATCGCGTCAGTGTGTACCCCAGTGCGCGCGCGCGTGCTCCCACTCACCCTTCAGTGTTGGCTCGGACAGGGGCAGCTGCGTAAACGCCGTGATCTCGGCAGGCGGCTCGAAGGTGTCGACCTTTACTCGCAGCTCGCGCAGCTCGTCGTTGATGCGGTTACGTTTCGCCTGGTTTGTCTTGACCCGCCCCGCCCCCGTAGCGGCTTTACCGCCCTTTCCGCGGCTCTTGCCCGCCTTGGGCCGTGACGACGACGCCTTGGCCTCGATGAATGCCATGTTGCGTGAGATGTGGAGTGACGACACAACCCGCAAACTCGTTCTGGCCGAAATTCTTTCGCCTCCACCGGCAATCAACCATCAACAAACAAAAATTAGCATCCCTAATAGCCATTAGGACAAGGTTTAATACCGCTTCACACGACCACCGCTGCAGCGTGCTCCCAAGCCCATGCAATGCCATAACGAGTACAAACACGCCGCCGCCGCCGCCGCCGCCGCCGCACTACCACGCGCGCGCGCGCTACCGCCGCCTGCCTTTAGGCGTCTTGCCCTTCGTAGCCCCCTTGCCGCCCTTGCCGCCCTTGGCCGACTTGCCTTTGACGCTCTTCTGCCTCGGCGCACTGGCGGCGGCAATCTCGCCGCGCGCGCGCTCCCTGTCGGCCTTCTTGGCGCGTTTCCGCGCCTCAATCTCCTTGCCTCGCCGTTTCTCCGCGGGCGTCTCCATGCTCTTTGACTTTTTCTCCTCCTTGCGTTTCGCAATCTTGGCCGCCTTGGCCGCGTCCGCAGCCTTGGCAGCCTCCGCCGCGCCCTTCTCCCGCTTTGCGCGCTGTTCCGCACGCCGACTCGACGCAGGGAGGAGGGGTACGGCTGGACGCGACTTGATCTCCCCATCACCCTCCCCGTCCGCCTCGTCGTCGTCACCGTCCGACGACGACGCAGCATACGTCCGCGTCGGCGCAGTCACGTCAAAGTCCTCGGTGATGGTAACCGTCGCCGCCTGGTCGTCGTCGCTAAACTCGGCCTCGATCGTCTTGGGCAGCACGTCCTCGTCGTCCTCGCCCTCGTCCCCATCTTCGTCACTTCCCCTCTCTACGCGTCAGCTCCACCCCCGTCACCGCTGCTAAAACTCAAACTCACCGTCGAGATCCGGCAGCCCAAGTGCCGCCCTTACATCCTTCTCGTTCTGTTTGGCGCGCTCACGCAGCTCGGCACGCGCCTTGCGCACTTCCTCACGGTGCGCAGCCTTGTCCCGCTCCTTGGCGCGCTGCCGGCGTCCCTCCGTCCGCTGCTTCTTCCGCTTCGAAAAGCCCGTAAGGTATTCCCTGCCATCAGTGCTCCCATCCGTCGCGTCACCTACTTCCTCGCCTCGTCGTCAAACTTGACCTCCTCGACTTGGTCCTCACGCGCACGCTTCGCGCGCCGAATGTACGCCGCGCCCTCGGTCAGGAGCGAGACGTTGGACCGTTTCGTCATCCTGGTGTGTATAGTTGTGGGTGTTGGGTAGTTTGCTTGTTGAGTCGTTGTGGCCAGAAATTGCATCACCAAGGTGGAGGTTAGCGGCGCCGTAAATAAGATCCGCCCCACTCCAATCCGTCTTGCGCAAGTCACAACCGCAACGTCGTTGCATAATAGTTTTTGTCTAGGATACGGGAAACAGTGCCATAGATCAGCAGCTGGCCATGGCTGCAGCCCGCTAGGCGAGGCTCGCTATGGCGAGAAGCCCTCAAGGAGGGCACGGACCTTTTCGGCGCGCGCGCCGGCGCCGCCAGTGGTCCAGTGGACGGGGGAGCGGCCAAAGCCGTTGAAAGTGCTGGCCGCGCAGAGGGTGTATGCGCCCATCTCGCCCCATCCGAGCCAGTCGCCGACCTCGACGCCGCGAGGCAGGTGGACGATCTGGCGCACACAGTCGATCGAGTCGCACGTCGGGCCCCACACGCTCGCGCGCTCCGTGTCGGCGTAGCCGAGCTGGACGGTGAGGTCTGCGGGCAGCTCGACGTTGGGCGGTGGCGGGAACGCCGGGCGCGCAGAGGGCTCTGCCCGCGCGTTGCCGATCGTGAGCGGGTACGGGTGCACGATCTGGTGGTCGAACATGATGCAGTTGAACGAGCCGTACACGCCGTCGTTGATGTAGTACATGACGTCGGCGCCGCTCTCGGCGTCGACGTCGGCGTCGGCGTCGGCGTCCGCCGCAGCAGGCGCCGATACGCCGTCAAGTGCGCGACGGCGCGCAATGATGCTCGTGGCGAGGGTGAATGCGCTCGAGACGAGGAGGCGCCCGGGCTCGGCAATGACGCGCACGCCGTCGTCCTTGGGGAAGTAGAGGTCGAGGTTGTCGCTGACGACCTGGCTCATCTGGGCAAACGTCTCGCGCTCGAACCCGCCGCCAATGTCCAGGAGGGTCGGGTCGTAGCCAGCCTCCTTGGCCATGTCAAAGACCTTGCGCGCACGCCAGATGGCGTCGGCAAACTGCTCGGGATCCTTGCACCCCGAGCCGACGTGGAAGCTGACGCCGACAACGTCGAGGCCGAGCTGGCGCGCAAGGCGCAGCAGGCCAGGGCACGTGTCGAGCGGCGCGCCAAACTTGAGACCGAGGCGGCAGAGCGACTTGGAGTCGTCGGTGAGGATGCGGAGGACGAGCTTGGCGCCGGGGTAGATGCGCTTAATCTTGTGCAGCTCGTCGGCGTTGTCAAATGTCATCATCTCGACACCCGCCGCGTGTGCAGACCGGATGTGGCTGGGCGGCTTGCACGGGTTGGCAAAGATGACACGGTCGCCTCCGGGCGCGGACGGCAGCGCCATAACCTGGGCGATCTCGGCCGTCGACGCGCAGTCAAAGTTGGTACCCATCAGCGAGAGGAGGTGCAGGACCATGGGGGACGGGTTACACTTGACGGCGTAGAAGATCTCGACGCGCTCGCCCATCGGCGACGCGCGCCACATCTCGACAGCCTCATACACTGCCGAGAGGTCTGCTGCGAAGAATGCGCTCTCGTCGTGAGCGCCCGCCGACGCCATGTCAACGTCCATGCCCTCGGTACGCGCCGCGACCACCTCGTCGACGAGCTGGTGCAGCGGTGTGTCGTAGACGGTCGAGGTGAGGGCCGGGTGGGCGCGGGCGTCGTGGCGTCCGCGCAGAGTCAGGGTCGGTGCGCGGGGGAGCCGCGCGCCCTCGACCGAGTTGTCGAGCGCGCGCGCAAGCGACGCCGCAGTGGGCATCTCCGTGGTCGCGGGTGCGGGCGCGGGCGCCTGCGCATTGTTCCAGGCCTGCGCGCGCAGGACGCGCGCCGGCGCCGTCTCAGTCATGGTTGTGCTCATCGTGAGAGCTGTCGTTTTTGAGGAATTTCCGTGTTTTTAACAAACGAACGCCCGGTGTTGAAATCCAGGTTTACGAGGAGAAAAAAGTTGTCGGGTCGGCCGCCGTCTCGGGACGAGATCTGGCCACCTGAATGCGTTAGTGCGCTGTGCGCGCGTGTGTCGACGCCGTGTCGATGGAGTTTGTGGACGAGAAAAGGTCCTCGCCACTGGTCGCGCGACACCGGCACGCTCCCACGACTCGGCCGCCACAACACTCACAGTCAGGGTGCAACGTGGAGAAAACCACACGTATGCGACGCGAGAGAGGGGAGACGACGGCTGGGGAGCTTGTTGGAAGCGCCCGTTACCGAGACCGGATACCAAGAGTCGATGAGAGATGGACTGGGTGGTATGGGAGAAACGACACAAACGGGTCGGTCGCGATGAGATGTGTGGTCGGTGCACAGTTGTGCCAGGGAGTACCCGTACACACTCAGGACGGAAGCAAATGAGGTAATTGAAAATCTAACCTGCCCGTTGTGGCAAATAACATTTGGCACGGCTCCAAATAGCCCCTCTGCACGGTGACGCGTGTGGGGCCCCACTCCACCACTCTCGTTGTGACCATAAATGCATACCTAATACAAAAACGAAACCGTCTAATGCAACCCGTCCAACGGCGACCAACTTTACCAGTCCGTCTTCTTAGCGCCCTGGCGCAGCGGCACGACCTTGCCCTTCTTGGCGTAGCCGGCGCCGTCGAGCCATGGCCACTCTGCCGAGCGGCGCTCCTCAAACTTTTCAATGTCGGCCTCGTGCTCGAGCGTGAGGCCAATGTCGTCGAGGCCGTTCAGGAGGCAGTGCCGACGGAAGGGGTCAATCTCAAACTTGACGGGCGGCTGGCCGTTGGGGCGGACAACCTGCTGGTTCTCGAGGTCGACCGCGAGCTCGAGGCCGGCCTCGGCGTCCTTGTACAGGAGCTCGAGGTCCTCCTTGGGGAGGATGAGCGGGAGCATGCCGTTCTTGAAGCAGTTGTTGCGGAAAATGTCGCCAAACGAAGGCGCCATGACGCAGCGGATGCCAAAGTCGTTGAGGGCCCAGGGCGCGTGCTCACGCGACGAGCCGCAGCCAAAGTTGTCGCCAGTGCACACGAGCATCTTGGCCTGCGTGAATGGCTCCTTGTTGAGCACAAAGTCGGGGATCTTCTCGTTGGTGCGGACGTCAAAGCGCGCGGGCCAGAAGAGGGCGTCGCCGAGACCAGTGCGCTTGAGCGTCTTAAGGAACTGCTTGGGGATAATCTTGTCCGTGTCAATGTTGGCCTCCCACATAGGCGCGGCGTAGCCCTTGAGCACGGTGAACTTGGGCTGGCCAGCGGCAGCAGCCTTGGGGGCGGCAGCCTTGGCCTCCTGGGCAGCAGCGGCGGCCGCGGCGTCCTCCTGGGGAACCTGGGCAGGGACAAGGGGCTCGAGGTAGTCCGAGTACGAGGTGATCTTGATGTCGCCCGAGTCGCCAATGTGGCTGCCCATGAGCTTGCGGACGTCGGTCAGGTGGCCGGTAAGCGCAGCAGCGGCGGCCATGGCGGGCGAGACAAGGTGGGTGCGGCCACCGGCACCCTGGCGGCCCTCAAAGTTGCGGTTCGAGGTCGACGCGCAGCGTTCCCCGGGCTTGAGCTGGTCGGGGTTCATGCCGAGGCACATGGAGCAGCCGGCCTCGCGCCAGTCAAAGCCGGCCTTCTTGAAGATGACGTCGAGGCCTTCGGCCTCGGCCTGCTTGCGGACGAGACCAGAACCGGGGACGACCATGGCGTAGACGTTCTCCGCGACGTGGGTGGGGCCGCCGTTCTTCTCCGACGCAAGAATGACGCGCGCAGCCGAGCGCATGTCCTCGATACGGCCGTTGGTGCACGAGCCAAAAAAGACCTTGTCGACCTTGAGCTCCTCCATTGGCGTGTCGGCCGTGAGGCCCATGTACTTGAGGGCCTTTTCGGCGTCCTGGCGCTTGTTCTCGGGCATGTCAGCCGGGTTGGGCACCTTGCCGGTGATGGGGACGACGTCCTGCGGCGACGTGCCCCAGGTGACAGTGGGGATAATGTCCTCGGCCTTGATCTCGACTTCAATGTCGTACTTGGCGCCAGCGTCAGAGGCGAGGCTGCGCCAGTATGCCTCGGCGCGGTCCCATTCGGGGCCAGCTGGGGGAGCAAGCGGGCGTCCCTTGAGGTACTCAAAGGTAATGTCGTCGGGGGCAATCATGCCTGCACGCGCGCCGGCCTCGATCGACATGTTGCAGATCGACATGCGGGCCTCCATGGAGAGCTCACGGATGGCGGATCCCGAAAACTCAATGACACAGCCGGTACCGCCGGCAGTGCCAATGACGCCGATGATGTGCAGGACAATGTCCTTGGATGCGACGCCCTCGGGCAGCTTGCCGTCGACGTTGATGCGCATGTTCTTGCTCTTTGCCTGTGGGAGCGTCTGGGTAGCGAGGACGTGCTCGACCTCGGACGTGCCGATACCAAAGGCGAGGGCGCCAAAGGCACCGTGGGTCGACGTGTGCGAGTCGCCGCAGACGACGGTCGTGCCGGGGAGGGTAAAGCCCTGCTCGGGACCGATAATGTGGACAATGCCCTGGCGACGGTCCGTCATGCCAAAGTAAGTGACGCCAAACTTCTTTACATTCTCCTCCAGAGCCTCGACCTGGGCGCGCGAGTCGGCCTCGTCAATAAACGTCCCAACGCTCTTGAACGTCTTGCGCGAGGTGGTGCTGTGGAGGTCAGTGCTGCGTACTCGGCCGAGCTCAAACTCCAAACTCCAAAATACTTACGGAATGTTGTGGTCGACCGTGGCGAGGGTGCAGTCGGTGCGGCGGACCTTGCGGCCGGCGTTCTCAAGGCCTTCAAACGCCTGGGGAGACGTCACCTCGTGGACAAGGTGGCGGTCAATGTAGATGAGCGTGTCGCCCTCGCCAGAGTACACGACGTGGTCGTCGAACACCTTGTCGTAGAGGGTGCGGGGAGCCTTGTCCGGAGCGGGCATGGTGGCTAGCAGAGATGATTAGGAAGCGGGAGACGGTGAGGAGGAGCACTAATGAGGCTCTTTTGTGTGCTCTTGTGTGTGACAGCTGCTGTCTGTTGGTGTGAGAGCGTCAGAAGTGGTGAGGATGTTGTTGGAGTAGGAAGAGGTCAGAGGTCGGTTACTTTATCAACTCTTGTGACAGCTGTTGTCCGAGTCGCGTCGTGTCCAAATACGTCGTCGATGATTGGCCACAGCAGCGGTTTGAGTCGAATTCGGCCGACACAACCGGTGTTAGCCAATCAGAGCAGGCAGAGTTTCGGCCGACAGTAGTCCCTGTCACGTGACTTAATACCCCTGCCATGTGCCCAACACGCACAACTCGCGTGCGCCGATCTCAAGATCAACCATCAAGGTCGAGCGCATCTCTGACAATGGACATGTTGATGTAGCGATTGCGACAATCTGGCGTCGCCCATCGCCCCACACCCGCCAAACCATGGCCAAGATTGTCCCGCCCATGAACTACGGCCTCGTCGAGGACGGTAGGGTCGTGGTATCGCTGTGTCGAGCTGACACGCAGGGTTCTACCGCTCGGCGCAGCCTACCGAGCTCAACTTTACGTTTCTCGAGAAGCTCGAGTTGCGGAGTGTGATCTGGGTCGGCGCGGAAGAGCCCTCTGATGTCTTGTAAGCTACCCCAACCGTCTCACCTCTTACTGACTCTAGCCTGTCGTTCTGCGAGTCGCAGGGGATCGTGCTGCACAACCTCGCGCCGCAGGTCAGCTTGAACCCGCACTTCCCCCCGCCGTACTGCGACGCGGGCGTCGTCCCTCTAAGCGGGCAATGTGAGCTACCAAGTCCTCACAAACTGAAGCTCACCACGCAGACCACTTACCGCCGCTACCGCCTCCGGCTGAGCCACTGATCATCCACGCCCTCTCCCTCCTCCTCCAGCCAAGCACGTTCCCCACCCTCGTGTGCTGCAACATGGGCCGCCACCGTACGGGCACTGTCGTCGGGTGCTGGCGCAAGCTGCAGCGTTGGGCCCTGTCGTCAATTTTGGAAGAGTACCGGCGGTACGCAGGCATGAAGGTCCGCGTCCTCAACGAACAGGCAGGTTACTCTCCCGGTCACCGCTGACGCCCAGTTTATCGAGCTGTTCGATACCGACCTCGTGTCTATCACAGAGGACGTCGTGCCCGTCGCATAGCATGAGGAGGGGGTCACGCGAGCTGTGTTTCGCGGACACGTCACACGACCGCAGATGATGGTGGTTTGTCGCGCTGGCCCCGTGTGTGTTGCGGGGCCGCATCACGCGCCGGTGCGGGGTCTAGGCGTGGCTGCGCTTTGACCGCGCGCCACGGCACAGCACACGGCCAGTCGTGTGCACGCCAGCGGCAATGTATCAATAGACAGAGTGCATGTATTACCGGGATGTAATGTACAAGGGGTGAGTGGGGAAGGTACCAGGCTAGAACGAGACGACTTTTTTCTTCTTTGGCGGCGGTGGCGCCGAAGCGGGGTCGTACGCGCCGTCGTCACCTGGGCGTTTTGCCGGGCCACGCAGGCCGTTCTTGGCCGGTGCATGCTTTGCGCGCGCGCCACGCGCGTCGCCTGGCGTGGCCGTCCGGCGCGCGACCATGAAATCGTCCTCGTCGGCACCCGCGCCGTCGCCAGTACCTAGGAGCACGGCGGTACCGCGCTTTTGCGCCCGGGGCGCGTCCTCGTCCTCGGCAGGACGCTGGCTAGGGCAGTCTTTGGCGCGGTGCGCGACGCTGTGGCAGATCTTGCACGCGCCGCCGTTGACGTACACGCCCCGCGGGTTCTTGGGGCACGCAGCGGACAAGTGGCCCGTGGCGAGACAAACAAAACACGTCGCGAACGGCGTGGGGTCCTCGGGGTCCAGCGGCGCAGGGCACCGTGACAGCGAGTGCATGGCCGAGTTGCACCTGGAGTCAGCGGTGTGCAAGCTCTCAACTCACCGGTAGCACTTTCCGCCAGTGACTTGCCCGCCGGTGCGTTCGTCCTTGTCGTTGTCGTTGTCCTTAGACTTTGACTTGGACTTGGACTTGCTCTTCTTCTTCTTCCCCCCGTCGCCGCCTTTTCCGTCGTCGTCACCGTCGTCGTCGCCGTCGCTGTCGTCGTCGCCGCCGACAAGACCAGCCTTACGCGCCATCTCGTCCGCCTCGAGCATGGCCGCCGACCCATTCGCGCCCGCCGCCGCCGCGAGGATATTCGGGCAGTCGCGCGCGGCATGGCCTACGCCGCGACACGCAAAGCACGTCGTTGAAAAGTTACGCTCGTCGGCGCGTTTCTGCCGGCGAAAGTCGGCGCGTTCCGCTGCAAACTGTGCCCGTTCTGCGGTAAGCACGCACACACACACACAAGCCCCCGACTCACTGGCAATGTCCGGGTCTCGGCCCCAGCCGCCGCGCCGGTCGCCAAAGCCTCCCCTTGCGCCGCCGCGGCCACCCCGCCCGCCCCGGTCGGCAAACCCCCCTCGCCCACCAAAGCCCCCTCGTCCACCACCCCGGGGACCGCCTCTACCCCCGCGACCGCCGCGGTCCGCCCAGCCGTTGTCCCGGCCCCTCCCACCACGCCGGTCTTCCCTCTCCCTCTCCCGTTCCCGCTCACCGCCCCCGCCCGCCCTCTCCTCCGCTGAAGACTGCACAAACGTCTTCCGTGCCAGACCGATGTTGGTGAACCGCGCCATGGTGGTGTGTGTGGTGCCGACCAGGGCAGGTCCGTGGTCCCACAGAAATCTTTGCCTGCCGTGCCTGGTGGCAAGAGTGGAGGCCACTCTGCCGCGCAGAGTGGGGCAGAGGTCCTTCACAATAGTATGGTCGTCGTGTTGGTGACAGCACCGAACACTCAGGTGCATAACTCGCTACTGTAGATACGCAGGCTTGTGCAGTGGCATCAGGTGCAACCCATTTAGACCGCCTCAACTGGCCTGAGCGCTGCCGACACTCTAGACGTTGCCGGGGTGCCTCTCCGTCGTTGTCATACGTGCGTAGTCCTCGCGGATCTTGTACAGCTCGCGCGAGTCCTTGAGCTCGTCGGTGTTGACGTCGACGACGGCGACGCCGACCTCGTGGCCATTAGGACCGCCGACGCGGCCGCGGAGGGGCGCCCACACGCCCGAGCCCCCCATGAAGCCCTTGTCTGCCTCGCCGCCAGGGTTACACATGGCCCATATGGTCTCGGTCTCAATCGCGCGCGCAAAGCACAGCGACGTGACCATGTTGCGCTCGTAGTCGGGCTCGTGCTTGTGCTGCGTAAGTTCGCTGGTGTCAGCTGGGCCAGTTCGGGGACGGACGTACGGGTGCGAGTCGGTCGAGAGCCAGTAGGTCGGCACGAAGATGAGGTCGACGCCTTGGTCGGCGAGCGCCTGCGCGTCCGCCGGGTGGCTCATGTCCCAGCCTGGTGTCAGAGCGTGGCCTTGTGCACCGACGTACAAATAAGCATGCCGGCTTTGCCCCACTTGGTGTTGAAGGCCTTGTTCTGCGCCGTGCCGGCGGTGAGGTACGCCCTGGCGTCAGCGAGCGATTCTCCCGCAGATGGGTGGTGGTGCGTACCGCTCGGGATGCCAGAGGTTACGCTTGTGGTAGAGACCAAGGACGTCGCCGTTGTCGTCGACGAAGAACGCCGCGTTGTTGAGCACCGGCCGAGTCTCCTCGGTCTGCTCGTACACCTGCATCCACTGGTCCCACGCCGTCTGTTCCGGCGTAAGCTGGCCTTTGATCCCCACGTCGCCCTCGCCTAGTAGGTGCTCGAACGGCGACATCTCGGGTACCGGGTTGGACACGGCGTCGTGCGGCGTCCCGATCACGACAGTGCCGCAGATCGCAATGCCCTCCTTCTTCGCCACGGCCCGTATGAACTCCATCACGTGGTTCGCCGCGAACGTGATGTACTGCGGGTTAGCGAAAGCTACGCGTCGCCGCGGCGGGCGGCGCCATAAGCACGGGGCGTGGGGAGCACGCAAAGACTCTAGAAAAGGGTGCGCGCTCTCACGTCATTTAAGACTTCTCCTCTTAAGGTGCAGTGAGGTCCAGGACGGGGGCAATGTCCCTGCCACGACAACGCCAGCGCAACGCCCACCGCCCATGGACCCCTCCTCGGCGCACGCACTCACCTCGCACCCATCCGCGATGCCCTGGGCGAAGTACTCCGGGAAGACGACGACGTCTGCGTTTTGCTTTTTGGCGTCCGCGACGCGCTGCAGCAAGTCGGCGAGGTTGTCGTCGACGGGCGCGAACACGTGCGACGTCGGCGGGTTGCCCCGCTGCGCCGAGACAGGCGACGTCTGCGCGAGTGCGATGCGGAGCGCGGGCATTGTGAATTGTCCAAGAGAGAGTATAGTGGTGGGCACGCACGTTGAAAAGTTGGTACGACTGGACTTGGTGTACAGTACGTCACTGCGTCACAGGCCGACTCGGTGACAATCCGTCTCGGTGACACTGTTGCCGCTCGCTGCCGCCGGGTCGGACAAGGTGAGGGGGGACCGGCCGTGCCCCACTCTGGGCCATGCCACCGCAGCGAGCGTCCTTGACGTCGCCGACGCTCCGCTAGCTTCGAGGGAGGGATCAGTACATGCTCAACGGACAGCACATTACGTCTATTTCCATAAACCAGAACCTGTGTTCGTCGCCCAATAAAGCATGGATGATGGCATTATACACATGAGTATGGAGTACTAAATGCTAGAATACAACCGACTACTCGGCCTGTGCCTCCCACTCGACGCCGACCCACTCCTCGCCAACACCGACACAGTCGTTCTTGCACGAAAAGACCATGATCGTGCCCCACTCCATTTCGCCGGCATCGCCGTCACCGCGCGCTTCGCCCTTGGCGAGACGCACAATCTCAGCGCGGCGCTCGGCCTCCGTCTGCGGCTTGGCTGGAGCGGCAGGCGCCTCGCCCGTCGTGCTCAGCGCATCGGGGCGGAGGACGTTGATGAGCTGCGGGACGAGCTGGAGCTCGAACACGCGCTCGCCACCGCAGCGCGGACACCGCGGCACGTCCTTGGTCGTGTAGTACTCGGCGAGATGTACTTCCTCCTCCTCTGACGAGGGAGCGCGCGTCGGCGCGCCGGGGAAGAGCTTCTTGAACAGCGCAGACGACGAAGAGTACGGCAGAGGAACGGCGTCAAAGTCGTACCGCAGAACCTGGCGCGAGCCGTCCTCGGCGCTCTCGAGGCGACGGACAAACCGCTCAAATACATCGTCGACCGTCTTGGGGAGTAGCTTGTCCCACCCGTCCTCGCGCCACTCGGCCTTCTGCTCCGGCAGCTCGTCGTCGTCATCGTCAGACGACTCGACGTCAATCTCGTCGTCGTCAGGAAGAGGGAGATACTCGTCGATGGTGGAGATGTATTGCCCAGGCTGGTATGCCGGGAGTGGGGGGGCCTGGGTGGTTGGCTCAGCGAGGGTGAGGGAGGAGACCGCGGCGGCGGCCGCGTCGGGGGAGGGTTTCGAGGCGTCGGGGGTTTTCAATGAAGCAGCGTCAGCGCTCGCGGCAAAGGGGTTTGCCGCCGCCGCGCCGAACAGGGGCTGGGCAGAGCCGAAAAGTCCAGGGGAGGCATTATTGTCCTTCATCTGCTGTCAGCTTTATCCCGTCGAGTTGAGCTCACCGTGAAGGGATTTTGACGAGCGCGCTCGCGTTCCTCGGCGGCAAGCCGTGCCGCCTCGGCGCGCTTGGCCTCGACGTCGGCGACGTACACCTCGTTACGGACCGAGGCGCGGTACGCGCGCACGCTGCCCTCGCGGCGGCGGCATGCGGGGCGCGCACACGCCCAGACGTAGAGCGTGCGGTCGTTCTCGCCGTCGTCGAGGGGACAGTAGACTTGCGCGAGGAGGGGCATGGGGTTGTGGCATGCGCCACAGCGTACCTCGCTCGGCGCACCGCCGTCGTCGGCAGGCTTCGCTGGCGCTGGCGCCTTGGGGCTCGCAGACCGCGACGTACCCGCTGGCAGGGCGGGGAACGCCGCGTACCCGCCAATAAACGACGTGGTGTGGGTTGGCGGCTCGGCCATGTGCCCATCGGGAAGCGCGAGGAGAACAGTGCCGAGTTCCTCGGACGCCTCGGAAGACGTATCTTGTATTGGTGGTGGCATCTGCCGTCAACACCTCGTTCGCCCTAGACAGATGGCGGTGGAGATGAGGAGGAGGAGGGGCGTCAGAAATAAGTCGCCAAACTAGTGGAGATCGTCTGCCTGCACCGGCACGCACGCCACGCCACCCGTCCGCCAGATTCCCGCACACGCAGCACCAAACGCACCCACGGCCAAAACGGACGTGGAGAGCGCCGAGCGCGTGTGTGCGCGGGGACGGGCAGGCGACGACGACGCACACGCCGGGCGCGTAGGTCTCGTCATCGTGTCATCATTCGCCCCTCCTCCAAGATCAGTCGGGACGACACTAACCTCGTTACTGCGTTTGTTCGTTGAGAGAAACTGTGAGGATGTGTGATGGAGTTGTCAAGAACGCTACAGAACCTGGTTAGAAAAAGTTGGCAGAAGGCAGGGAGCGGGATCAAATTTGACGAGGGTCTCGGAACATCCCCGGAAAATTAACGCCACACTCGTCTTAAGCATCAACGAGAAAACGCCGACACCGAAGTCTCTGGCCCCGATGGTGTAATGGTAACACGTGAGTCTCATACGCTCCGATAGCAATCTCTAGCCCTCAGTTCGATTCTGAGTCGGGGCAAGGCAACCTTTTTAGCCAAGGAGAGGCGTGAGCGACACCCAAGATCACTCCAGAAGTCTACTAGTCTACAACGATGGGGTCGGCTTTGGTCCCGGTAGCCTCGCCCATCTTTTCGCTTATGCTCGCCGCGTCGCCTTGGTCGCCGAACGCGCGGAGGACGCCGTCGTGCTCGAGCCTCTCGGCTATGAGACGGACCGTCGCGAGACCGAGGTCGTAAAACCCGTCGTTCGTGCGCGGGTTGAACATGCCCATGTGGGCGGACACCTCGTCTGTCGCCTTGGTGTTTGTCGCGGGCGCCCAGAGCGACCATGTCGGGTCGGTTGTGGGCGGCAGAATCGTGAATGTGCGTTTGGACACTTGCGTCCCTGTCGGCGGAATCGAAGTGTAGAAGCTGGAGTCAGCGTAGTAGAGCAATCCGAGCTCACTTGGCAAAAGTTACGTTGCGCGATTTCGACAGCTCGGCAATAGTCGCGAGACGCGTCTTGAGGCCCTGCGCGTCCCACAGGTTCTTGACAAACGTCATGTGGTCCGACCCCCACTTCCAGCCCGTGGCAAAGTCCTCACGGCGGTAATAGGCTGCGCCGGCTGCTGCCGCGACGCCGGCCAGCGCGCCGAGGCCCATGGTCGCTTTCCCGGTGTTACCGCTCCACCATCCCGTTGCCGCCGGTTGGACGGGCTCGTCCCGTAGTGCGGCGTCTTGGTCCGCCTTGCGTTTCTCCCCCTGCGCCTGCTTCGCTTTGCCCCACCCGAACCCGGCCGCGAGCGGTGACAGGATGGTCAGGCTCGACGCGACGCTGCGTGCCGTCTCAACGTGTGTTGCTGCTTGCGACAGGCCGTGTTTCTGTCGTCAGGGCGGGGGGATACAGTTGACATACAAATACGTGCTGGCGAGTTAGCGGTGCGTGAGTCAACTGAACTCACTGGATGCAACCCGAGGTACTAGCGCGGGTCAGCAGCGTAATACAGTGTGCTCACGGGTGTATCGAAGGCTGTGTGTCAGCGCGAGAGTGGCGTAGGTACACACCTAGTGTCGCGACAACGTTTGGCCACATCGGGTCGTCGACGCGGCTGCTCGCAGCGATGCGGGACGTCGCGTCGGCAATGAGCAGGCCGCCCATGCTGTGGTCAGCTAAGGTTCTCGAACGCGGAGCTGAGTGGCGCCGTTGCAACGCACGAGTGGCCCATGAGCACGACGCGCGCGCTGCCCGCTCCCCGTCCCTTTCCCTGCCCATTCTCGAGCTCGACAACCTTGGTCGCGAGCCACTCTACAAAGTTCTCTGTCGCCGCGCTCTGATGTCAGCTGTGGACAGGGCACTGTAGCTCACAAGCTCGCCGCGCGTCTCGTACGCTGGGAAGACGTGCGACTGCACATGCAGCGACGGGTGCGTATCCTCGAGAATACGCACGATGCCTGCCGTCAGCGGTCGGCGTGGACTGCGCGCGTACGCGAAGGGAAGCCCTCAAACGTGACCTCGTTTCCCTTGAACCTGGTATCAGCTGTGACCACTCGCAATGCAGCTCACCCGTGCACCCATACGAGCACAAGCAGGTCGGGCTTGTACGTCCCGCTGCGGTCGTTTGCGTCCATGCCGGGCACAGTGGTCAAGAAGGATGCAACACTGGCTTCTGGCATCGCCGTGTTGTTGGCCACCGTGGTGCTCATTTGCCACCCACCGGGCACACCGGCACACTGTGCGGGGAAGACGCCACGTGTGGGCTGTAAACATTCCGCCCAGTTAAGATTTCCTACACCGAGAACGAGAGAGTAGGTAGGTTGATGGTTGTGACCACCGCAGACTCTGACCACTCCTCAACGAAATGTTCAAGGTATCACGAATCCAGGCGCCGGTGCTAGACGCGATGCGCAGCGAGCGGATGGACGTCGACGAGGGGGAGGCAGCGGCGGACCTCGGCGAGGGCCCAAGCCAGCGCTCGGTCGTGTCCCCCGGCGAGGTCATTTCGAGCTCCAAGGAGTACATGCGGTGAGCAGGGCGTGTGGGAGTGGCGCCGATGGCGTGGAATTTGCGTTGCTGACGCTTAGAGGACACGGCACATATGTTGAGGATGAGGAGATTGTGTCGTCGGTCGCGGGCACGATCCAGCGCGTCAACAAGCTCGTGTCGGTCAAGCCTCTCAAGGCGCGGTACGTGCCCGAGGTAGGCGACCTAGTGATTGGGCGTATTGCCGAGGTGGGCGCCCAGCGGTGGCGCGTTGAGACGAATGCGCGGCAGGACGCCGTGCTGCCGCTGTCGTCGGTCAACCTGCCTGGCGGCGTGATTCGGCGCAAGATTGAGAGTGACGCGTTGAAGATGCGCGAGTTTCTCGCCGAGGGGGATGTAAGTAGTGGCTTTCCGGCCAGCGACGCTCGTCACTGTCTGACGGCTCAGCTTCTTGTCGCCGAGGTTCAGGCATTTTTCGGCGACGGCGCCATGTCGCTGCACACGCGCTCGCTCAAGTACGGCAAGCTGCGGAACGGGCAGCTTGTCGTGATCCCGAGCCGCCTCGTGCGCCGACTCAAGAGCCATTTCGTCCACATTCCTAAACCGTGCGGGCCTACCGGCGTCGACGTAATTATCGGGATGAACGGCTACGTCTGGGTCGCAAAGGGCACGACCGAGACCAACCGCGAGGGCGGGGAGGGGTTCGATGCTGAGGGCGTGTACCGCAACGACAACGACGTGGGTATGGGTGCGAGAAAGGAGCTGACGAAAGGATATCTCGCCCGAGTCTAGGCAGGCCATCACTGACGTCGCGAGCGTCATCCGCACACTCGCGGCACACGATGTCCCCATTGCCGACTCGCTCATTGGCGAAGGATACCGCTGGATGCGCGACGCCGGCCTCGAGCCCGGCGCGCCGATCAGTGCAGAGGACAGCGACGCCATGGTACGTGACCTCGGCCTCGCGCATGTGTAGTAGGGGTGTACAGGGATGTAGCATAGACGCTAGACGCGGGTATACAGCTGCGTGGCGGTGTGGGGCTGCAGCTGACTTGGGCTGACCCATCACGACCCTGCGTCTCGCCAGCGGCGATCTCAGTATCACTAATCCAAGCTGGCAATGGCCACGTCGACGCCTGCGCCACTCTAACGCTCTTACTAATCTATGACATAGGATTATGCTTACAAAGGTTTGGCGTGGTGATACTACAGTGTGCCCGACCGTTACCAACCCACGGTGCTGCGGCGGGTAGGCACGCGGATGCCGGGCATGATGTTGGTGGTGCGCTTTGCCGACTCGTCGTAGTCGTGGCCGAAGCGTTTGTGCCACAGAGCGGCGGTACGCCTGAGTTGAGCGTCGTCTCCGCGCTCGGCGCGGTCGAGTGGCGCCCCGAGGAGACGTGCGGTTTCGGAACGGTAAGCTGCGCCGCGGAGTTGGTGAGTACGCCACACGAGCTCAATGTCGACTGTGGGCGCGAGGGGCCGCACGCTCGTGGCAGCATGCAGGTCGAGCCAGGCGTGGTAGCGCACGATGGCGCGCTGGAACGGCGCAGCAGGGCCGTCGATGAACGCAGCGTCGAGCCATCCTAGACCCCGCACAAGCGCGACGATCCGCGCCTGGCGCTGCACCGCCGCGGAAATGTCGGGCGGGCGCCAGCCAGAGATACTCCCGACGTGAACCTCGGGCACGTGCTCGAGGTCGTCGGGTACTCTGTGTGCGCGCAGTGCGGCCGCGGCGGTCGCGAGGGGGAACGCCACGTCGGCGAGCGCAGCGTACGTCTCCCCCGGCGCCGTGTCGGCCGCGTACTGCCCTGGGTTGAGGAGGTGCGCGTGCCAGCACATGAGCACGGTGAGTGTGGGGAGTTCGTGTGGCGAAAGCTGCACACGGCGGCCGCGGGTGTTGGTGCCGCTGTCTACCGGGAGGGGGTGCGCGTCGGACGCCGGCGACGACGGGAGGCTCGACATGGGCGAGAAAGGAGCGGATGACGAGTCGCTCATGGCGATAGGCGAGTCGTGTGCGGGATCCATCGCCTCGGGTTCGGGCACGATCGCGTGCGCCGCCAGCGGCTTGGGCGCCACGGGCTCGCTGTCAGAGCGTATCATGGCTTGCGGGTGTGGGTGGAAACTGCCTTGACGGCTACGCGAGGCGTCGGGCTGGCCCGGGCTGTCGGGCCGCGACACGGGCGCCGACATGCTCGTGTTCGTGCGTGCCGCACCGGGCGCTCTACCCGCTCGCCGTGCAAGTAGAGATGGTAACACCGAATGCGCCCAGTACTCGTACTCGTGCGCTGACGAGTCGGCGAGACGGTGGAACGACGTGCCCTCGCACGTCGCGAGTGCGTCAAATGCCTTAAGGAGGGTAAGGTGGTCGCGGACATTATCGATAGACACCATAGGCTTGACGAGGTATTGCCCGACCTGGATCCTTTCGGGCAGTCCCGTCGCGGGGTCGTACGCGCTCACGGGCAGGTCGAGCACCGAGCCTTCTGGCGGTTTGTTACGGCCCAAACGTAGGCGGTCGAGGATCATCGCCGAGGTAATGACACAATGCCACTTGACGTGTTGTTGTTGTTGTTGTTGTGGGGTTGTGGGGCTATTGTTGTTCCCTTTGCGGGCGCCGCTGTGCAGTTCTGTTACGACTCGAGCGGGCGCCGGTCAGGTCGCAAAGGACGTGTTAAGAGGGTTTCCTGCAGCCCGATACGGGATGCCAAGAAGGGTGACGGCGGTGTGGGGAGTGGGGCGACGAGCGAAGCAGTAAGGGGCTTGTTATTGTCTGCGGGGCCGCAAGCACAGGTCGCGCGTCGGTGAGATGCGAAGCGAGTAGCAGCGAGCGATAAAGAATGTAGTAGAGACAAAGAGCGCGTCGCTAGCGGCCACACTACTTTTGATGATGTTTTGTGTTAGTCTTATCGAGAGAATGGGTGGGTTAGTGGGCATGCCAAGGTGCGGGTGTGCATGCGTGTGCACGACCAGTGTGCTGGCTGCAGCAGGTTTGCGTGCAGTGCAGTGCATGGCGAGCGAGCGAGCGAGCGAGCGAGCGAGCAAGCAAGCAAACAGGAGTTTGCCGCGGTGTCATCATTGCCATGGGCGTGAGGAGTGCGGACGCGCGGACGGGAGAATGGAGGGACGAATGACCTCAGCTGCTTCGGCCTCGGGCCTGTACGGCCAATCCACACTCCAGGGTTACACACCCACTTGTCACCCCCGCCCGGCCCGCACAGGGCTACGCATCCCCTCCTCTCCTCCTCCTTCCTGTCCACGACACCTCACTCCAGCGGCATGCATGCGTCGACCGTCGGCACCGACGCATATAGCAGTACCGCCGGCATGCAGCAAAGCATAGAACACCTTGCCTTCGCTCGTGTTTGAGAAGGCTCTAGTCCCACCTCGCGCCCGGGTGCCCGACGCACCGAGGTACCGAGGGCCGCACGAAAAGCTTGTCCCGCCGGCACAGGGGGCACGGGGCAAAGGCACGGCCACGCAAAGGCACGGCCATGTGATTTAGGGGGGCTCGTGCGTGCAGAATTGCATGCGGCTCAGAGTTTCAGTGACCCCAAGGGCACGGCTATATGGCTGTATCGCCAATGTCGCTCGCATGTTCGTGGCGATCTGCAGATCGCGTGCGAGGAGACTGCGGTCTGTTCTCGGGAACGGATGGACTGGCGCACATCGCCGTGATGAGTGAAACGGTGACACATCCGTCGGTGAAATCCCCTCCAGCGCGGCTGTTTGTCCCCTCTTGGCTCATGAGATCAGCCGAGATACCGCCACGCGTGTCACATGCAAAACGTACATCGCCGAAGCACTAGTGGATGGGCAACTCAACTACTGCATCATCACCGCTCACGCGGTCACACGGCCACGGCGCGACAGCGCGACGGGGACGACAGTCCTGTGGACAGCCCTTGCGCCGCTGTTGCCCGCCTCCGCACCATCTCACGGTCTGCTGCAGGGTAAAGATAGCGTAGACGGCCAAGAAAAGCCCTTTGGCCTGGCGATGACGATGATGCCCAGGTGGGCACCGCCACACGCGACAAACACCTCGTCTGCACGGCTTCGCCGAGCGGGCCTACTTTGCGCTCTGGCGTGCACGCTTGATGGCCTTGGCCTTGTGCACGGCCTTGCGTTCTCCAAACTTGGAATCGTGCATTTCCTAGGGAACGTCAGCACGGTTCGCGTGACCATCCTCTGAGAAGGAGGACTCACCATCGTGGCGACACGGCGCGCGACCGAGACCTTGTTGAGGTTTTCGAGCACTGTGTCTTCTGGCAGGGACAGCTCTGTGAGCGTCACGCCTACTTCCTTCTCAATGCTCTGCACGAGCTCGACGTCTCGCTCCGTCACGACAGTGACGGCGACACCGCCTCGCCCCGCACGCGCGGTACGACCCACACGGTGGACGTAGTCGTCGGCACGCCGCGGGCAGTCCCAATTGACGACCATGGCGACCTCGGGGATATCGAGACCACGCGAGCCCACGTCTGTCGTCACGAGGATAGGTACCTCGCGGGCGCGGAAGCGCGCAAGTGACAGCAGGCGCTGCGGCTGCGTCAGGTGTGAGTGGAGCGGAACAGACGGTATGTCCAGCTGCTCTAGCAGAAGGTGCAGTAGCTGTGCGGTCGCGCACCGCTGCACGAAGATGATCGTGGGGACAATCGCGGGTTCGTCCTCCTCGGGCGTCTCCGACCGCGCACGTTTGTTGCCACGACCGCGACCGCGGCCGTCCTCCTTTGGTTTCTTGGGCAGCGGCATCGCCAGCGCCGCGTCAATGTCCGAAGGCGGGTGCAGAAGCAGGTAGTACAGGTACGGGTCACGGATTTGCGACGGGATGAAGAGGTACTTCTGTTTGAGCTTCTCCACTGTCATGGTGCTGGCGGGTCAGCTACACTCCACAACGCGTGACCTACTCTGAAGCGACGCGGTACACGAATGGCTTCTGTTTACCCGGCTGTGGGGGTCGCTTTGCGAGGTCCATGATTGCGTCCGAGATGGTGGCGGTGAAGAGGCATGTCTGTCGGGACCGAGGCATCTGTTCAAACAGGTATGCGAGTTCCGGCGCAAACGTAGGCGTAAGGAGACGGTCAGCCTCGTCGAGGACGAGGGTGCGCACACGCGAAAGCTTGCGCTGGGCGGGGTTGGATCGGAGCAGGTCGCACAGGCGGCCGGGGGTAGCGACGATGATGTGCGGCGAGCGGTCGAGGGCGCGCGACTGCGCCAACATGTCGAGGCCGCCGACGATCGTCTCGGTCGTGAGGCCGAGCGGTGTCCCGACCGCGAGGAACTGTTCTGCGAGCTGGAAAGCAAGCTCGCGCGTGGGAGTGAGTACCACCGCGGCGATCCCAAACGGGTCGCGCGCCAGGCGTTCCAGGATCGGCAGGGCGAATGCGAGCGTTTTACCGCTACCTGTCTTTGCGCCGCCGATGACGTCGCGGCCGGCAAGGAGCGCCGGTACGCACGCCGTCTGGATCTCGGTCGGTGCGCGGATAGACAGGGCCGCGAGGGCGTCAATGGCTGGCGCGGACAGTCCGAGCGACTCAAACGTCGCATTCGCGGGCGCGCGGTCGGTGTCAAACGGCGAGTCGGTCGAGGACGCCTTGCCCTTTGCGTCGGGCCGGGGTGGGAGCTTGACGCGGGATGTGGTCGCGACTGACGCGCGCGAGATAGGAGCGGGGGAAGAGGAGCGAGACCGGTTAAGGGAAGAGGAAGCTGAGGGAGCGTCGCTTGCGCTGTCGTCGTCACTGCCCGTCTCTCCGCCCTCCTCGTCACTCTCGTCACTGCCGTCGCTTTCACTTCCGCTACCGTCGTCCTCCGAGTTGCTCGCGGCCTGTCGGGACGCGTTGGCCGCCGCCGCCTCGCGCATCGCACGCATCACCTCGTCCTGGTCGAGCATGTCTGCCGTGGGGGCCGCGGCGCTAGAGCGTTTTGTCTTTGTCGGAGCCATGGTGGTTGTCAACAACAGAGACACTGCCGTGGCCGTCAAAATCTTGAGCAAGTGAAACCCGGTGTGGGGCCCAACTCCACCAAAGTCTTAAAGTAGGTGGGCGAATACAATTTCCCACGCGAGATTTGTCCCCGCCGTGGCCGCTTGGTTCACTCAACCCACCTCGCTGCCCAAGTGTGAATGAAGAGTGTGCTGGCGGTGCAATCTTGCCGTTAACCACATCGCAGTCATGTCCGAGTACCAGCGCGTGCCTACGAGCGAGGACGCGGCGGACGCCGTCGATGCCGACGAGCTGTCGCTGCAGAACCCGCACACGCGCTCGACCCTCGAGGAGTTTAACCGCCAGCCGCCTGCGTGGTGGAAGCGCGCGGCAATCTTTGCCCTCATCATCATCCTTGCGTGGATCGCCGTCAAGCTCGGCGGCGGGGCGAGCAGGTCGCCCGAAATCGTCTACGCGAGCCGGTAAGTGCGTTTACGGGATCCATCTCACTACTTCTTGTTGCTGACGACAGATACAACGACGAGTTCAAGTACCGTCCGGCCGAATCACCCGTCATCACTGAGTATCTCAAGGACGGGCGGATCCGGTTACGTGGCGCGCAGCCGGGCGGCGTGGGCGTGCGTCCAGAGGACATGCCCTTGACACCGCAACAACGTGCGGCCAAGGCCAAGAAGCAGCGCGAAGAAATACACGAGAAGGCACGCGAGCAGTTCCACCAGAGCAAGATGAAGGCACGCGAGCGCCGACGCGCAAAGCGCAAGCCAACCAAGACCAGGAAGTAGACAACACCGCCAGGACAGTTTATTTTTACTAGTGGCATATATGTATCGCCGTGGCATATTCTATAAGGCTGCGAGTGGTCGACGGTGCGCGTCGGCGTCGTGGTCGTACTAATTCTACACAAGCAGGGGGCTGTCGATTGAACTGATACCTGCGAGGTTAGAGCTCGGCCTTCACGCAAGGCTTACCAATCGCCACGCCACCCTCGTCACTCTCGCGCCCCTTGGTGCGCAGCAGCGTACCTGCCTCCTTGTTGATGGGCGTCGTCTTGCCGCCAAACACGGTGACGCCGTACACGCCGAGCTCGGAGACGACATCGGCGAGACGCGCCTTGCCCTCGCCGCCGCGCACCAGCCAGTTGTGCAGGTCCTTGGGCGGCTCGATCATCTCCATAAGGATGTACGCCTCGCGGCGCGCGTGTGTGCTGGGGTGCGCCGTGTCCTCTGCGTTGAGCTTGGCGAGGTGCGGCGGGATATCACCGCGGTAGATGTTGTTACCGCCGCCCTCGCGCTGCGGTTTGAGCACAAACCGCTCCGACTTGGTCGTCGCGAGCTGAAGCGCCTGTTTACCCAGATCCGAGTCGTCCATGGGCCACAGACCCGTCCAGGTCTCACGGAGTGCCGCGACGTCGCGAGACGTGAGCGAGCCAGCGCCCACACCAAACCCGACATCGGGACGCCCCTCGCCAAGCAGAAAGTCTTCTAGCACACCGGGTGCCGCGAGGACCTGCTGCACCTTCTTGGCGCCGGCGAGCTGCAGCGCCATGGAGGGACACTTGAGGGCGGTCGAGCGTTCAAGCATCACACGTGTCTCCCACTCGGCACTCCCCTTGTAGTCGTTGGGTGTGTACGCCGCGCGGTAGTACACGACGCCGACCTGGATAGGGTCCTTGCCGAGCGGGTTGGCAAGCCAGAACACGTTGTCGTCGTCGAGGATGCCTCGCTCGGCAATCTGCGCAAACGTCGCACGCACAGAGTTGACCTGGTGCGTCTTGGCCAGTTCGTACTCGAGCAGGCGCTGGTCAAACACGTTTCGCTCGCCCTCCTGCACCACAAAGAGAACAACCGCGTCGCAGTTGCCGTACGCGTTCCACCCGTCTGCCAGGCCTCTGGCGATCTCCTCCAGCGAGTGGTTGTCCACAAACTGGTTCGGGTTGTGCAGCTGGGGCGCAACGTGGAAGTAGGACGTCTGCTCGGACAGGAACCTGGGAATGTGAGTAACGCAGCCCGGTGACGAGATACCCACCGATGCATCTCGCTGGCGCGCTGGCTCAGGGCGCCAAACGACGCCGCAATGGTGTTGAACTCGACTTGCTTGATACGAGCCTTGTCGCCGATGGCCGTGCCCGACTCGTGCAGCAGATAGTCTGAGCGAAAAATACCCAGCTGTAATGGCTAGGTGTGAGCGGAATCTTCACGCCGCGACCCACCTGCGTCGCTTGGATCTCGTCACGGATCGTCTTCCAGCGGTTGTACAGTTCGCCCTGGAACTCGTCGACAAGGGCGACAGAGCTCATGACGCTGTCAAGGAACGCCCAGTCGAGGGTCACGCGCGCATACAGGGCATTGTATATGCGCTGGAGGCTCTTGGCCTGGACGTAGGCGCCGCGGGGGAACGGCGTAGGGAGGAGCGACAGCGGGGCGGCAATCACCGACGTTGGGATGGCAGGCACCTTTTCCCCCTTCGGCGGGATGGGCAGGAGCGTGAAGCCGTTGCCGAGGGCATAGGTCAATGCCTGCTGGGTGAGCTCATCCTGCTGGGCCTGTGTGAGCTCGGGCGGCCACGCGGGGAGGGGTGGCATGGTGAGTGTGTGTTGTCAACAACAGCAAAGGATATCTTTAGTCATTCAAAACGTTTGCTTGACACTGACGTGCTCAGTGACCCGTCGACGATGCTCAGGCACGCGCGACCTCATGTGGTGGGCCGCGGAGTCAGCCGGGGACCCCGCGGCATTCAACACGGAACCAACCGGAACCTCGATCATGTTCATCGCGCCGGCCGGGGTATAAGGATGTGAGAGGTGTTTGCTTTTCCAGCGTTCTCTCTCTCTCTACTACTATCATGTCCTCCGTCGCAGTCGCCCTCGAGGCTACCGACCTCCAGCCCGGGCAAGACCTTGCACACCTGCTTCCGCCTTCGTGGCGCGAGCAGATCCCGCAGTGGTTTGCCGAGGACACGCCGAGCTTTGACTGGGCAGGGTTCGTCGTCGGCGAGGATGAGCAGGAGGCCATTCTCTGGGGCAAGAGCGGCGTAGGTACACAATTTTGGATATTGCTAACGAACAGGGCATTGTCGCTGGCGTGCCATTCTTCACCGAGATCTTCAAATATGTCAACTGCACGTAAATCGCTTTTCCGCGAAGCCGTTGCTTACTGCAGCGTCGAATGGCTTGTGCCCGAGGGCACCGAGATCCCCGAGGGGTCCAAGACAAAGGTGGCTATTGTGCGGGGACGTGCGCGCGAGCTGCTCCTCGGCGAGCGCGTCGGCCTCAACATGCTCGCGCGCTGCTCGGCCATCGCGACTGCCAGCCGCAAGTTCCGTGACATTGCGCGCAAGGAGAACTGGCACGGTGTGGTTGCCGGCACGCGCAAAACCACTCCAGGTGAGCTAAGATGTGTAGGTGCACTAGCTGACCGAGCAGGGTTCCGGCTAGTGGAGAAGTACGGCATGCTAGTCGGCGGCGTCGATCCTCACCGGCACGACCTGTCGAGCATGGTCATGCTCAAGGACAACCACATCTGGGCACATGGTGAGAGCTCGACGCACGAGGCTGTTGACGGCAGGCTCGATTACACAGGCGGTCAAGGCTGTGCGCCGCGTCGCGGGCTTCTCGCTGCTCGTCAACGTCGAGTGCCAGAGCTACGAGGAGGCGGACGAGGCGATCGCTGCGGGCGCCAACATTGTCATGCTCGACAACCTCGAGGGCGCGGCGCTGCACGATGCAGCCAAGAAGCTCAAGGACAAGTGGCGCGGCAAGCGCGAGGTGCTTGTCGAGACGTCGGGCGGTATCGTGCAAGGCTCGCTCGCGAGCCACCTCGGCCCCGACATTGACATTCTCTCCACTAGTGCCGTGCACCAGGGTCTGCCCCACGTCGACTTTAGTCTCAAGATCCAGCCCAAGAAGTAAGCGAACGCTGGCTTCGTTTAGGCATAAATCACAAGTCGACAATGGGACATAGGCACGATGCATTTCGGTCATACGGCTAGCAACATGGTGGTCATTACTATTAGGTTGTGCTGCAACAGTGCGGTGCCTCGGCGCCAGTGGCGCTGGTGGCAGTGGATATATCGGTGTCTCTGGCCCGCGGCCTTGAGAGCGGCATTGGTGTGGTGTAAATGCAGAATGCGTTGTCGTGGTGGTGTTACAGTGGGGTTTTGACAAGCGAGAGACCGGCAAAAAAAAAAGTCCAGCGAGAAGGGTGGCAAACTGCGACGCAAAAGTCCAGTGAGGAGGGTGGGCGTAGGTGGGCGTACAGAGACGCCAAGGCGACCAGGACAACGGGTGGCAGTGTCTTGTGGGTCGCCTTTCGAGGGGGGCTACCGCGGCGACGAGCCGGGAGTCACGGTCGTGCCCGAGCCCGTGGAAGTGAGGGGCACGAGGGGCGTGAAGGGCTGGAACGGGCGCGACGGCGGGTACGGCGTGTCGCCTGGCCTGAGGCCCGGGCGGTCGTTGAAGACGAACGGCATGGTTGTGGCGTAGTTCAAGTAGTGTGAGGCGTTTTGGCACGAGTACTAAACAGTAGTAGTCGTAGGCAAACGTTGTCTTCTGGGGGAGAGAAAATGTCAGCGACGAGGGGCATGGCTTAAATGTTGAGCACGAGTCGAGGCCGCCAGGGCATCGGCGTCGGGTGTCAGCTGATGCGTGTCGCTGCGGCTGACGACGTTATTGGCGTACCTTAGGGTAGGGAGGGGAGGGTCATGCATGTCGCGTACGGCGGTAGCTGGCCAGGTGGACAGATGGTTTGACGTCAGTTGGTGGTCTACGGTGGGTCTAGACGCAGCCTGCCGCCTGGGTGGTGAACCACGAGTGACGTCAAAAGGGCAGTGAGGCGGGCTGGCTGGAATTGGCGGAAAATGCTTGCTTGCTCGAGTCAGCCTGTCATCCTGTATGTGAGGTTTGCTGCGAGGGGCGCGTAATAGATGTCAGGCATGCGCATTCGGAGCTTTTTCACCCCCTGGACTGCATCATTCATGTCATCGACCACGCAGGCGGCCTGGCGCTTGTGGGAGTGACGGTCTGCAGAACCGAAATGTTAACTGCGCCGAAGCGAGAAACTGCGGCGGCCAAACTGGATCCAGCGCCAGCAGACCGAGGCCGACGCCGCGGCTACGTCAGGCACCCTGGCCCTAAAGAGTTTCCAAACGTCGCGAAGGGCTAAATTAACCTGCGCCAAGGGGAATATGGAGACCTGGCGGCGCAACTCCAAGCAGGTAGCGTCAGTGGCTTCCAGGTGTCACTGTAAAGCGAACGGGAATATTTGAGCTGAAGCCCGAAGTGACGGTGTTGTCTTCGGATCTAGATCTTGCAACTGTCCTAACACTTGACTGATACCGGAACACAGCACGTAAACGACACGTCCGTCGGCCTTGGGAGCCGAAAGGGTGAGAGCAGGGCATTGGAGTAGGACATACGCGTCGTCAGCAGGGGGCTTGCCTTGGGGTGTCGTTACATTGTTGCTGCCGGCGAGTCAGTAGCCTTGGGGACGGCGTAGCTCGCACCCCTCTTGAGCAGGACCTTGACAAAAGGTTGCATAAAGCGACAGCTCGTCCGGCTTGTTGGGATATCTGCGATGCGGATCGATCTAGGAGACGCGCATGGGGGAAACTTAGATCCGGCGTGTGTTTAAACAGCGGACGGGAAGAAATGCTAGCAATGCGCACAAGGAGGCTCGTGGCGCCGGGACGTTGCCATCAACGCGTCAATGCCCATGAGCTTGTTGACGAGATCAGCTGGACCTGGATGTCAGACATGAACCACAGTTCCGTCGGAAGAGGCGTGAAAGCAGATCGCAGACTGCAGACTGAGCTCGGTTCACGTGATAAGGTCACGTGACTGTCTTACCAACTGGTCAGCGCTCGGGGATTGACCGGTGACTGGTCGCATTAGTAATGAAGATCAAATGGAACTCAGGCTTTGCTAATGGTGTCTTGGCTGAGAGTGTCGGAAGTATGGGGCGGAGATGAATATCCGCCCTTAATTGTGGCATTTGCTTTGTGAGCGGAGGGGCAATGCCGAGGAGGGCAGGTTGGTTGCGTCACGTCACCGCACGCCGTACGCCGTTCCGGAGCCACAGCCGCCGGTCCGTGGTCCGTCATTGGGGAGGGGGGAGGCACAGAGAGGGAGAGAGGCCACTCCCCACCCCATTTAGTCGACCACCACACCTTGTCATTCATTCTCACCATCGCCGTCTCTCACGTCGCAACTCCCTCCTACCTCCTCATCTCTTTAAAAACACCACATCGAGTCTCTTACTCTTGACTCTTTACCTCTTTCCCTTACACCACAAAACAGACTACTGTCCTTTTCCTCAAACCAAAAATGACCACCTCGCTCGACGCTCTCAAGGCGTAAGTCTCGCCTGGCACCCCCACCGCCTCTCCTGCACTGGCTGACACTCTCTCCTATCTCGTATCTCCACGTCCCTCGCCGCTACCACTTCCTCCCCTCTGCTGAATCTAACCTCACTCCTTTGCCCCTCGTCCGGCCTGACGACTACGCCCTACTCCACTCACCCATTTCCCACGCCCTACGTCGGTTCAACAAACAGCGCTGGCACCGTTGTCGTCTCCGACTCTGGTGACTTCGAGTCCATCGCCGCCTACAAGCCCCAGGACGCCACCACCAACCCCTCCCTCATGTGAGTTGGACCAGTGTTCTCGTAGAAAGCAACTCTTCCTAACCTCTCCAGCCTCGCCGCTGCCAAGCTCCCGGCCTACGCCGCTCTTATCGACGCCGCCGTCGCTGCCGGCCAGAAGTCGGGCGGTGAGATCGAGTCCCAGGTCGACGCCGCTGTCGACGCCCTTCTCGTTGGCTTTGGCACTGAGATCTTGAAGATTGTCCCCGGCCGTGTCTCGACCGAGGTCGACGCCAAGTACTCGTTCGACACTGAGGGTACCATCACCAAGGCCCGCCAGCTCATCAAGCTCTACGAGGCTGGTGGCATTGGCAAGGACCGTGTCCTTATCAAGATTGCCTCTACCTGGGAGGGTATCCAGGCTGCCAGGCAGCTCGAGCAGGAAGGCATCCAGTGAGCGACCCACGGCCCCGACATGAGACTAACGCACTCAGCTGCAACCTCACTCTGCTCTTCGGCTTTGCCCAGGCCGTTGCCGCCGCCGAGGCTGACGTCACTCTGATCTCGCCCTTCGTCGGCCGCATTCTTGACTGGTACAAGAAGACCACCGGCGAGGAGTACACCTCGGAGACTGACCCTGGTGTCAAGTCGGTGCGCAACATCTACACCTACTACAAGCAGCACGGCTACAAGACGATTGTCATGGGCGCCTCGTTCCGCAACACTGGCGAGATCACCGCTCTCGCCGGCTGCGACTTCCTCACCATCTCGCCCAAGCTGCTTGAGGAGCTCAAGAACTCGACCGAGCCCGTCCCCGCCGTCCTCTCGCCCCAGAAGGCCCAGGCCGCCCAGGCCATCCCCAAGGTCTCGTTCCTCAACAACGAGTCCAAGTTCCGCTGGGAGCTCTTCGCCGACCAGATGGCGTTTGACAAGCTCCACGAGGGCATCCGCGGCTTTGCCAAGGACGGCAACACCCTCCGCGAGCTCGTCGCCGCCAAGATCAAGGCCTAATTCTTTTGTTCTAACAGTAGAGGTTCCGTGATGCAGTGTTGAGCAGTGACAGGCGTTTGCTTGACTGACTTTGCGTGGGGTGTGTGTGTGTGTGTGTGTGTGTGCTGAATCTGGACTCGAGGGTCGACCTTCCTCGGTTGACCTTCCTTGACGACGTCGGGGCTGACCTTCCTCAGTCTTTGCATGCCAAGTATATAACCCCTGCTCATACATCTCATTCTTGTCTCTTCTTCTTTCCCTCATCTCAGTTCTCCCCTTCGTCTCACGCCGCCTTCCACAATGCAACAGCCAGGCAATACCACAGCCATCAACGCGTTCTGGGTGCCGCCGACTCCTCCTGGCCCGAGCAAAGGTACGCTGTTGGAGGTTTCCCGTTGCTAACAGCGCACAGCTTCTGCGTCCTCGTCCAAGGCCATGCCGAGCCGCGCTTCCTCCGTCGCGCCAGCGAGCTTCAGCTGTGCGAGGGAACGCAACACCGCGCGCGCAGCGACGGCAGCTCCCGGCGCCTCTGACCGCCTTACCTCGTGGCGTATTCTCCAGGACGGTTGGGCGGTGAAGCAGCCCAGTTACGGCGGACGCAGCAGTGGTCAACTGGAACATTCAAGTTCCCCCGAGGCTTTGACGCCTCTGAGTGACGACCTTTCCCGCGCTCGCTGGAGCAAGCAGCACACCCCAACCTCCGAGTCCGACGTGCCCTACGCCGTGCCCACCGCGGCCAACGCCATTAACGTTGAGAGCCCCTTCCCCGTCACCAAAGCGCCGCCACCTTCCCCGAGCGCCAGCGTTGGTGTGAAACGCCCGCGCTCGCCGCCGTTCGAGTGGTCCGCCGAGCCGGAGCCCGAGCAAGCCGCGCTAGGGTTCCTCTCCCTCAAGGGGGCGCGTACCGTTAACGTCGAGATCAAGCCGCGCGGGCAGGACGACAAGGCCGCGGTCCTCCCCCTGCCTCTCCCTAGCAAGCGCGCGAAGAAGACGGGCGGCCGCGCCGTCCTCGTCCCTGTCGAGCAGCTCCCCGTCTTCCCTCTTCCACCTCTCCCGCCCATCAACGACGACGAGCTGGTCAAGCAGGCAAGTGATCTCTAAGGGATGTCAGCTAATCGCAGGTCTTCACCCACTCGAGCCTGTTTGAGCGCGAGCGCGGCCTGTTCGAGTACCCCGACGCCAAGCCCGCACGTCACTACGAAAAGCTCGAGCACGTCGGCGACTCGATCCTCGGCATGGTAGTCACGACGTGGCTGCAGGAGATGAAGCCGGGTCTTACGTGCGGCACCGCCACTGTAAGCTGTGTTTCCCGAAGCAGCTGACGCAGAAACTCAAGGCGCACCTCGTGTCCAACGCGACGCTGTCGCACATTTCGGGAATGTACAACTTTCCACAGCGGCTGAACGGGGACGCGCGCCTGCTACCGCTTCTGCGGGCTCAGACGGACGTGCGCGCGGCCATTGTCGAGGCGTACATTGCCGCACTGTACCTCGCCTTCCCCGTCGAGACGCGCGCCACAGACGGCCTGGCGGTGGTGACGGCGTGGCTCCGCGAAATGTACGAGCCCCTGTACGATTTTTGCCTCAAGTACATGCGTGCCGAGCACGAGCAGCACTATTCTGCCATGGGCGCCGGCGTCGACGGCATCCTCGAGGTTGCTGCGTCGCCCGAGGACCTCGACCGCATGGACCAGCGCGCACAAGGCATGGCCCTCCTCGTCAACATGTGGGCCAAGTGCCGCGACCGCCACGTCGAGTGGGACTGCGAGCGCTACGAGACGAGTGTTGGTGCACTTTGGCGCATGCGTCTCTCCGTCGACGGTATCGAGATGGCCGACGCGACCCGTGCTACCGCTCGCCGTGCCAAGGACGTCGCGGCGTTCGAGGCAGCCAAGAAGCTCGGCCTTGCCGAGGAGTAGCGCGCGTAACGACGAGCGGGGCGCAAGCTACGCCGCTCGACTCCAGTCCCGAGGGCCAATGCTGCGTCCACACGGCTCACCAATACTGTATCTCGAGTTACATCGCCCCTCGGCCCACTGCCCATGCCCGATCACAACACGCACCTGCCCATATCCCCACCACAGCATCCGCAAGACAACACACCCGTCCCGCCCAAGCCTGCAATACCAAAATGTGTCATTAAAAGTATCGTGCGGTCGTAGTCTAAGAATGTACAACATGCGACAGTGTCTACGGGGGATGTCTCCCGCGGGTTGGGGCCTAGCCAAGGCGGTTGAGCTGGCGCTTTGCACGCGCCATCTTTCCGCCAAACTTGTCGACGTCGCCGTCGAGCTGGTCGATGAGGTCGTTCTGCACAGCGACCTCTGTGGCGATATCCTCGCCCATGCGGCGCTGGCGCTGGAGGAGGGTAGAGAGGACGCCGAGCTGCTGGTCCTGCTCGTCCATCTTTGTGTGCTGGAGCTGGACGAGGCCGCGGTCGTCGAGCGCGCGCGTCTCGGTCGTCTCCTGCGGCGGCGCACGCTTGCCGAACACGCGGGCCTTGGGCGCGCCAAACGCCCCCGGCATGGTTCCTCCCGAGGCTGAGCTCGAGGCGACGTCGCCAGCCTCAGGCGGCGGGGTATGTGTCTGCGTTCGGAAGCCCGCTTCCGCCATGCGGTGGAGATTCGCGACTTCAGAGCGGAGCGCAGCGACTAGGTCCTCGCGCCGCCGCTTCTCCCCGTCGCCGAGGGACAGACCTGGGAGAGCGTCGTCGAGCGCGTCGATACGCGGCCCCGCTTCACGCAGGAGCCGGCGTGCCTCGCCGCCACTGGCGCGCGCGCCCGCGTCGCCGACGCGCCCCAGCGCATCGCGCTTGAGCAGCGCCGCGCGCGCAGACCGCAGCACACCACTCACTGCCGTGTGCTCGCTCGTCCATGTCGCGGCCGTCCACGCTGCCGCCCCACCGCCACTGCCGCCCACGCTCGCTCCGCCTTTACTCATCGGGACGGCGAGAAAGTCGCTGAAACCAAACTCGCGCCGCCACCGCGCGTCCTTGGTCGTCAGGATCGTGCGTAGGTACACCTCGAGCGCGACGCGTCGCTGGCGAATCTTCTACCGATCAGCCCATACGCTAGCAGGGAGGGAGAGAAAGGTTGTGTTACCTACCTCCTCGTCATTCATGGTCCGCGCAAACCAGTGCTTCGGGGGCAGTTTCGCCGGCGGCTCCTTGCCCGTCGCATTGCGCAGTTCGGCGTCGAGCGCGCAAAAGTCGTTGTATCGCCGGTTCACGGACCACGTGCGCGTCGGCGTCGACACTGGGGTCAGCGCTGGTCAAGCGAGTGAATAAAGGGGCGCGCAGAGTAGGTACGCCCGGCGACGAGGGCGAAGGCGCTGCTGCACCCCCCATTCGCACGTTGGCAAAGGTGCGAGCTCGCTTACGCGCTCGCCCGCGCGTGAAGACCCTAAACGCTCGGACCACCAGCACCTCTCACGCTCGACGACGGCCAAAGGACTCACCCTGCACGGTGTACTCGATGTGCCTGCTAGGCTTCTGCACCGTAAGAGCGTCGGTGATGCAGATGCTCTGGATCTCCTGCGCCATGGTGGGTGTTGGTGTACAGTGGCAGAATGCAGCGGGTCACGCTTGCGGGCGGAATAGTGGGCTAGTTGCGGGACGTGGAGACGGCGGCGGGCCAGGGGGCCGGCAGCGAAGAACCCGGAACAGTCGGTCGAGTGCGGGTGGCGACTCGTCTGACAGCGGCAGGTGGTGTGTGGTGCGAAGCCAGGCCACAGCGTGCGGCGCTCTCAGCAAATGATGGCGACGGCAATGGTAAGTGTGTGGGATAGGATATGTGATGTGTCGAGGTTGTCGCGATGAGTAGTGGTAAATGAATGCGGATGCATTGCTTTCTGTCCCGCGCGCAGCGTGATCCCAAGGTATGCCGCTTGTCGGTGTGCACATGCTGCCGCTGTCGATGGAATGCTCCACCCACCACTCGTCATGACACTACACTTCAGTAAAGGCCAGGCCTAGGCACAGGGTGGTCATGGCCTGTGACGCAGGCGCGCACACTCCCGTCGCCCACTACTGCTGCCCAGTCGCCGCCCGCGCCGCCCGCGGCCCGTCGGCCGTTGCGGGCATGTCCGTGGTTGTGGCCACGCGCATTCCACGGCACTCTCGCGTGGTTTGCCGTTGGCATTGAGATATTGAGATCTTGCGCGGCCCCGACCTTCGCGGATCGACAACGCTGACGTCGTGGCGTACGCGAGCGTCAGGCGTAGCGGCAAGATTGTTTACAAGTCCGCCGCCTGCATCGCTTGCGTTTCTCAACTCGTCCACACACCAGTATGACACAGGTACGCATGCTTGCTTTTTTCGCCTCGCTGCTCACACATAGGGCCAGCACGTCCAGCTCTACGTGTACGACCTGTCACGGGGCATGGCCAAGTCCATGTCCCTCGCGCTGACAGGCAAGCAGCTCGACGGTATCTGGTGGGTCGCGCGGGGTCGCCGCGGCGGGGCTGACAACAGGCACACGTCTGTCGTCGCGTACGGCCGCGAGATCTTCTACGGGCGGGGAATCATGGAAGCCGCGCCGGGCACGACGCATGTAAGCGGCGAGGGAGGTGGTTGTCGCTGATGACAGCACGGCACGCCAGTGGAGATTATCGAGTGCGGCCAGACGCGTAAGCCCTCGCCCGCCGCCCATGCTGTCCCACTGACATGCAGAGATTGACTCGGAGACGTTCCAGGAGTACCTCGCCTCGGTCGCCGAGCTGTACACGCCCTCGGCGTACCACCTCACCGAGTTCAACTGCAACAACTTCACCGCCGACGTCGTTGGGTTCCTCACGGGCGCGCAGATCCCGGCGTGGATTACTGGTGCGTTGGATGTGTTGCTGGAACCGCTGACACCAGGCCTTCCTGCCGAGTTTTTGTCTACGCCGCTTGGGCAGGCGCTCAAGCCTAGCATTGACCAGATGTTCGGCGCGTCCAACGCGAACGAGCACCCGGCGCTCGGAGGCGCGACGCCACCGGCTCCAGCGCCGACGGCGCGGGCGAACGGCGCGCTGTCGGGTGGTGCGGGGCCGTCCGGTCCTGCAAGCCAGCAGGATCTCGCGTCCATGCTCCTCTCGGCCGTGGCGCAGCAAGCTGCCGGTTCCATGGGCAGCAGCGGCGCCAACGCGCCTGCACCACCACAGAAGGCGACGCCCGAGACGTCACCCCTCACCCTCGTATCGTCGTTGTCCAACTTTTCTAGTATCCTGAAACAACATGCCGCGGTGGTGGTCAACTTTACCAACACGGCGGGGTGCCCGCCATGCCGCGCGATCAAGCCGGCGTACGAAGCCATGGCCGAGACGTACGCCGCGACGCACGGCGCCAAGGGCGCGCGGTTCCTCGAAGTCGAGCTGGGCGTCGGCGAGGGCCAGGCACTCGCACGGCAGTACGGCGTGAGCGCCACGCCGACGTTCATCTTCTTCCGCGACGGGCAAAAGGTCGACGAGATCAAGGGTGCTGACAAGCGCGCCCTCGAGACGCGCATCGAGACGTTCCTCGAGGACTGCTTTCCCCGTCACCCACACCGCAAGGTCTACCTGCCCGCGACGGAGCGTCTCTCCACACAGCCCATCACAGCCACTGCCGTGCCTGCGTATCCTGCACTTCTCGGCAAACTCGAGGGCTTTCCCGGCGCGGACAAGGCGCACGTCGACGTGCTGCGCACCGACGTCGTGCCCTTTCTCGAGGCGAAAGACGCCTCGGGGTCAGGAAAAGACCTGCACGACCTCGTGGACCGTTGGACGGCGTCGACGGTGTCGCTCCTCGGCTCGCTCCAGCCCGCCAACACATTCCCGCTCATCGACCTGTGGCGTATTGGACTGCTGAACCCGCAGCTGGTTTCAGACGTGGTCCTGCGGTTTTCTGCCGCTGCGCCGGGGGAGCCGCCCCTCCGCGCCATCCTCGAGCTCACGGCCGACCAGCTCAAGGCGCAGGGCGCAGCGACACCGCGTCCCCTCCTCCTCACGACCCTACGCCTCGCGACCAACCTCCTCGCGCCGCTGCCACTAGCCAACACGATTCTCGTGCCGGGAAGCCGGCTGCAGGACCACCTGATGGCGGTGCTGGTGGACGCGCTGCTACACCCAGAAGTGAGCGTGCGCAAGGCCGCGGCCGACGTCGCGGTCAACGCCGCGGCGTGGCGCCACCGCGTGGCTAAGGAGCGTGGCGATCCGGGGGCAGAGGACGACGGAGTCGGCGTCGAAGTCGACTGGGAGATCGAGCTTCTCTCGGCTCTTCTCGAGGGTATCGGCCGCGAAGAGGACCCAGACGTCGGTGAGTTTATTCCATGCGAGGGCAGGACTGATTCTAGGCCACCGCCTGCTCGTTGCGGCTGCGCTCCTCATCTACCTCTCGCCAGGGTACGAGGCCTCGGTGCGCCCGCTCCTTGACGTGCTCGGTGTGCGCGCGACGCTCGAAGCGGCGGGTAAGCGCTGGGGCAAGAAGGACGTGCGCAAGCTCGCCGACGAAGTGGCGACAAAGTTGTGTTAGAGTCTGTACTTGCGTTGTGAGATGATACGTAGACACGGGAATGGTGCGCGCGTGCGCATGCATGTGGGCTGGCGGTGTGAAGAGCGTGACGACTCGCGAGATGGACAAGGATGCATGCAATGTCGGCGTGGGGGCTGGACACGCCTTGGCCGTGGTCGGGCGCCGCTGTGGCCGGGGCAAGCCAGGGTGGTGCCTGGATTTGGGTGGGAAGGGCCATTGGGGGCAAAGTCAAATCAGGCGCGTCGTCAACAACACAAACCATCACACTGCCGTTGCCCATTGTCCTTGTTGTCGTCCTCTCACACACTCTTGTCTCTTGTCTACGGCCCGTTTTGCATAGTCTCCATTCCTAGACCCGTCTGCACACCCACCCCTCTCCCCCAACCGTCCGCCATGTCGATGGCGTCAATGGGCCCGCCAGCGACGCCGAGCCGACATCGGCCCTCGGCGTCCGTCCACAGCTTCCCAGGGAACGAGTACGAGTTCCGTTCTGCGAGGGGAGCACCGGGACGGCCAACACATACGCCGACGGCCGGGGTGGCCAGAGCGCCGACGACGCCGAGCCGCGGCGGAGGCACGCCTCACCGCCAAGGACAGAGTACGCCGTCGGGTCAGCGTACGCACCCGGGCGTACTCGCCTCGTCTTCAGTACCCTCTGCGTCTATGGCGGCAGCTCCTCCGGTGCACGACTACACGCCGGACGTGTACGCCGAGCCCGCGACGTATGGGAGTGCGCCGACGACGCCCGCCCGCTCACACAGAGTGAGCCGCAGTGTCGGGTGTTTACCCGTCTCACCCGCGGTGGCCGCACGTAAACAGAGCTTCGAGTCACCGTCCAACGTAAAGGTCCACGAGCCGTCACTACCTGTGAGCTATATTTCTTTGTGTATAGCTGACCCCAGCCCAACCCTAGTGTTTGGACGCCGTCGGAACTCGCGCAGTACCTCTCGTGGGCGCTGCGCGTGGGCGGCGCTGACGGCCGCGGTCCGACTCTCCCTGCGCCGGTTGTAGAGGACGTCGTTTCGTGGGTTCTTCGCTCGCGCGTCGACGGCCGCCAGTTCATCAAGGGCATCGAGCATGGGTGAGAGCTTGAACTAGGGAGGAGCTGACGACAGTGTGACTCGGCCACCGCCGTTTCTGCCAGTGCTCGAGACGGCGTCGCGCCGGCTGCGTCGGCGAAACGGGCGGCGCATGTCGGACGCGATGAGCGAGGCCGAGGTGACGGACGAGGACGGGGGCGTAGAGGGTGTGACGCGCGTGCGCCGGCTCGCACACGCGTACGACATTATCTCGAGCGCGTCCGAAGCCAGCGGCGACGACGAGTCTCTCTCGGCCCTGCGTGCCCAACTCACCGGTGACAGCGTGCACGGCTTTGGGCGCGCCACCCCCAAGACTGAACCAAGGACTTGGGCCCGCCGCGACAGTACCACCAGCACGGCGAGTCTCGCTAGCGGCGTGAGTGGCGCGAGCGCGGCGCGCTGGTCGCAGCGCGTGGCGTCGGATGCGTCGAGTGTTGGATTATGGCCCGACGATTCGTCGTTCAACAGCCCCACTGCGCCACTGCGTGCCAAGATGGATACCAAGGCGGCCAACGAACTCGCCGAGTTGGCAGCCCTCGCCAACTCTGCACAAGAGCACGCCGCCAAGAAGAGCACGGACGCAACGGGCAACGCGACCGAGGCGTCCCCGCCCCCGCCGTATGACAGCGCGTCGACACTCCCATCGCCTGCGCGCCCCGGCCTCCTCTTCCCGCCCGGCGACACCACCCCAGAGACAGACGCCGACCGTTCAGGAACGGCCACGCCACACCGCAGCGGCGTCGACTTGCCGGACCTCACACAGATGAGCGGCCGCCGCGCGTCAGGTGTGGACCCGTACGCCGTTCTCCGCCGGGACGCCAAGGCCAAGCGCCCGGGCAAGTCGCCCGCGGGGGGTATATCTGGCGTACCCGGGTGCGCCGACTCGGACGAGTCGGACAAGGAGAACCGGGGAACGCACTGGTCAACGACACGGCGGGTGACGGCGCGGCCGCGGGACGTGCGTGATGCCCTGGCCCTCCTTCCCGCGTCACCGGCGACCGCGCCACGGACCCCCAACTCGACGGCCAGCGCCGCGTCCACCCCCGGCTCGGGCTCGCGCCCCCGCCGCCGCCCGAGAGACATGCATCGTGAAGTCGCCGCGCTCACGACCCGTATACGTGAACTGGAGGAGAGGTTGGCTGCCGTCGAGACGCCGCCAGCGAGCGCCAGTGCCAGTGCCTTTAACGCGAGCACCACGAGTACCACGAGTACCACGAGCGCAGCGAGTGGTGCGAGCGGTGCCCTCGGTGCCCTCGGTGCGGGCGGTGCGAGCGGTGTCAGCGGTGTCAGCGATGCAAGTGGAACCAGTCCACCGACTGACTGCACAACGCCTCCGCAAGCCGACCCCGCCTTCGGTCCACACGCGCCATCCCCAAGCCCCGACACGACGCGCGCTAGAGACACGCCAGTGATGCCCTTCCTCATTGGCATCGGCGTCGGTGTCGGATTTAGCGCCGTCTTCGTGCGGTTACTCATGCACCGCAAGTTACTCGGCGCGTAGACGCCGACGCCGACGCCGACGGCCGCCCGCCCGCCCCGGCATAGACGTCGCCTGGTGTCGCTAGCCTCCTCACGCTCGTGCCTTTCCCCTCCGCTCCCCTTCCCAGCCTACCACCCTGCCAGCACCGACACCGTCTCTGTAATCCTCTATCTACTGTTGTTCAATACGCATGCACGGCGGTGGCGGTTGTGTCGTGTACACGTGCGTCTGACAGGTGTGATCGGTGTGAGTGGCTCGTTACAGCACGCCGATGGGTTTGCATCGTGTGATATATCTCGGACGGCGCGGAGCGTTATGGACAACTGTGGCAGGGTTTCACATTGCGAGGAGTGTGGGGGTCAAGTGGCGGACAATGTTGGCTGGGGTGGCGTTAGCTGAATGACTGTGGGTTGTCAGCTTGTACGCACATTCGCATGCCACTTTGACGCCGCTCTGGTGGTCACTTTTTCGTTAAACGCAGTGACACGGCCGCCTGCGAGTCTCGACCCTATTCCCGTCGCGGGCGAGGTAGTCCCCGAGGGCGAGCACGCGCGTCGCGGCGAGCACGCCCTCGGCCACGTTGTAATCGGGAATGGTGGCGTGGAGGGCCGTGTCGAGGTACGCGCGGATATGCGTCCGGCGCTCCACGAGGGGTACAGGTACGCTGTCGGGGGCGGCGTACAGGTGGTCGACGGCGGGCGGGTCCACGATCGTGAGGCGTGGGGGCGTGCCGTGTTCGGTGAAGTAGGCGGCGGCGTGCTCCGCAAAGGAATCAAGGAGCGGGGCGAGGCGTTCCGCGGCGCTGGCTGGAAACACGAGGGGTTCGACGAAGATTCCTGGCGTGGGCTGGGGCTGAGCGTCCGGACGACGCGCCCCCTGCTGGTCGGACACAAGCACGACGTCGCCCGCTGCGTGGAGGTAGTGTGCCTCAAACGGCGCGGGCTTGGCGGGGACGTGGACGACGACCTTTGCCACTCCCGCGGGCAGGAGGGGGACAAGTCGAGGGTTGGGGGACGGGACGGCCGCATTTGGAGGGTTAGCCAGCTCCTCGCCTGGCGCAATGGCTTGCGCGTTGAGGGCAGTATCGCGCCGATGGCGTTTTGGGCGGGTTGGGGAGCACGCGGTCGGGAGGACGACGAGCGTGGCGGCGTTGAGGGGGATGAAGGGGGGCAGGGAGAGGGCGTGGTGGAGGCGCACGACGCCGAGGTGCGTGAGCCCCCGCAGAAGCGAGGAGAGGTACGCTGTAGCGCCCGGCGCGAACCACTCGTTACGTCCCCCGCCGTTACCCACGTCGAGGATGCGGACGTGGGCGCGCCACGCGGTGGCTCCGGCGCCAGCGCCCCGGAGGAAAGGGAGCCTTGCCCCGCTCGCGTGCGTGTACCCCCTTGCCTGGAGCACGACGTGGCGCGCGAGGTGCCGGTCTGCGAGGTCGCGCATCGCCGTGCTCGCCCCACGTAGCGAGAGGAGCGCGGCGTACCCTGCCCATCGCGCGATCAAGTCCATGATGTGTGGGAATGTGGCGGCTGTAATGCCCCGGGGCGGCGCGTGGTGCAGCGTGGGAGAGGAGGTAGAGGAGGTAGCCGGCGCCATGCTGGTATTTACCGTCGGCGAAGCGCAAGTGAAAGAGGACGCAGAGGATGAAAGAAAAGGAGTGAAGGGATGGCTTTGACGTGATAGCAAGGTGGATGTGGGACTGGGAAATGGTAAGAGAAGGTGTGTGCGCTTGCCGACGCCGATCACGCACGCCGCTTCGACACGAGGCGGGCGCGCTGCATGCTGCAGACCTGCAGACCTGCAGCTCTGCAGAAACATGTTACAAACTGTAGGCGCGTAGGACGTAGGCTGCGCGTTAACACCTCGTGGTGTTTGCTGTTGGGTGTCCACGGGCGGCCTGCCTCTGGCCAGCGACTTGTGTCTGAGACGTAGAGGATTCTGCGCCTTGGCCGTTGTGCCACATTGCCCACTCGACAAAGGGCGAGGCTACTGCACCGGTATTTGTCGAGCTACCAGCCCGCTTCAGCCGCTCCACGCGTTTTGGTTATACCTACGCACTGGCATTGCCTTGCTGGAGGCGCGGGCAGCGCTGGGGATGTGTGGCGGAAGCGGAGGGAGTATCAACAACACCTGGGGCAGTCGCCACATCTCAATTTACGGCACTAGCTTCCCAATTAGCTCACCTCGCCGCAGTCGCACTCCACCATCTCACGGTGGCGAGCATGGGTACATGAGCCTCACATTCTGTCAACAACGCCTGTTTTGCGTATGTAAATATGTACAGTACTGTATCACGTCAAGTGTAGAGAGGCGACACGCTGGGGCTAGTTGAACACGCGCTGCTTTAACCCGCATTAGTGGTTTTGTTGGGCGGCTCACACTACACCAGTGGGCACTCAAGCGCAAACTCCCCCCAGTCCCCGCAATGGACCTCGTGTGGCCGGCGCAGCTCGCCCATATATGCATCTAGAGACGATACGCCATCACCACAATGTTTACTGTTCTTAGGGCGTGCTAGTTTTTGTACACAGGGTAGAGCGTCGCATCACAAGCACTGTAACACGTTTGGATGATTTTGTGAGCATACCGGGACCCGAGTCCTCATGTGGCAGCTTGGAGTAACTGTTTTACGCGCCTCGGTCCTGCCTATTAGCATTATTTAGGGGAGTGCTTTGTGTACTTACCACTGTGCTGTGAATTCCGGTGGTCCCCGGGTAGAACGCAGAAGATTTGAACATTTTCTTTTCGCCTGGTGGCCGAATGTCTCGTTCCAGATCTGCACGGCACGCACTAAACACACTCCTTGGCGTGCACGGCCGTATGCAGTCGGTAGACCTCATTCCCCACTTCGGCACGGTACGCCTTTTTTGTGACGACGCGGACCTGCTCGAGGACGGCGTCGACGGCGTCGTCGGGCGAGACGAGGTCGTGGAGTGCAGCACACAAATATGACGAGATAGTGTCGGCTCGGAACCTGATCGTGTCCGAGAGGGAAGTACGCGTACCGAAGAGGACGTCGCTAGGCGGGGGATCGACGACAGCCAGGCTCGGCGGCGGAGGCCGTCGCGGCACCTCGACATCGGCGTACTCTGCCCACCTGGCCGCCATGCTCGCGACGTAAGCGTCCAGAATAGGTTTCAGGTGTTGTGGCCGCAGGCCGTCGGGGTACCAGTCGCCCAACGCCGATTTGGGGGCACAGAACACGAGCACGAACGCAGTCGCGGAAAGAGGGAACATGTCGCCCTCTACCACCCGCTTGTCGTCGGCCGTACGCCACGCCACTTGGTGTACCACCTGCGTGACGCTCGGCGGAACGCGCCAGTCGATCATAGGGAAGCGGGACCACGTGAAACTAAGCCCGTCAAACATGTCCGCCGTGTACACTAGCGTCGTTGGGTGCGGGCAGCCGGCAATGTCGCCCGCGTCGGGCCACGAGATGTGTCGGTGCAGCCGCACGACGTCGACGTTAGGAAACTGCCTAACCACTTCGAAGACGGCGTCCGGCACGAGCGGCTCCATGTAGGGCGTATTCGCCACGCGCGCAAACTCCAGGACGCGCGTGGGGTTTTTGTACCCCTCGGGCGTGTGGCGCTCGGTTTCGGCGGCATCAGGAGTCGTGGACGACGACGACGGCGGCGTCGGCAATGAGTGAAGCGACGCCGTGGCTGGGAGGGAGGGAGGTAACCGCACGCCCCCGGGGTGCCGGAAGGTCTCGTCGCCGGGGGGGCCGGACACGACGACGTGCTGCATGAGGTGGGTCGCTGCGCGCGCCGAGATGGAGCGGCACGTACGCCGCAGCGCGAGCAGCACGCGATACTCGGCACACGCGACGATCCCGTCGAGTATGTCGGGGTAGTACGCCGCGTCGAGGACGCCGTCGACGCGCGACGTGTCCGCCCCGGGTGTGCCGGTGGCCTTTGCCTTTGCCTTGGACTTGGCTGTGCGTTTCGCCATAACACCGACTGAGGGACGAGTTCGACGAGAAGCGAGAAGCCAGTTGGTGTGGCCCGTTTTATACCTCTGCCTCACCACCCACGGCACCGTCGGCTGGCCTACACGGGCAGCAAAAATTAAACAAACAAGTCGTCGGGGGTATGCAATCCAACAAACACAAGCTTGGTCAAGCTCAGACCGCCGCTGCGCAAAATTTCGACGGACCGTGCGTCCGTCTTCGGGGCGAGTGTGGACGCAACGCCACTGCAAGCGTTCACACAGGACATATTGGGCGGTAGTTACGCCCTTGAGAGTTTGAGCACAGGTACGAAACCGCCTTTGGGCATTCCAGACGCGTCAACCAGGCCTTTCTAGCACGCTTGGCAGGAGACAAACGAAGTAAAATTGGCTTCACTGATCCCAGCACGCAGCGTGGACTGGCCGACAACTGCGCCTGGGTACTAACCCCTGCATGGCATGGCATACCGACAATACACAACTTCTGTGCGATTTCAAGGGAGTGGGACAACTACTCCTCCACGCCAAACACCCTCTTGAGCTCCTCGAACCGCGCCCTCTTCTTTTCCGACTTGATGGCTGCCGTGCCCGACTTTTCAAATGCCTGTGGTCAGCTCGCGTCCACCTGCGCCCCACCTTTGCGACCATCTTGTCCTTGCGTTTTTCTGACGTCAGCTCAGGCAATTAGATGTGAACGTACGGATCTCCAATACCTTGGCCTCAACGGTGTCCTCGGCAATGAGCTGGTACACGTTGACGGCCTTAGTCTGGCCCATCTGACATTAGCGGCGTCGTGGCACGACTCACTCGGTGCGCGCGGTCGATCGCCTGGGCCTCGATTGCGCTCTGCCACCACGGGTCACACTGGCGTCAGCTTCAAACCATAACGATAGCTCACGAGAAAAACGTTGTTCGCCGCCGTGAGGTTGAGTCCCACACCACCCGACTTGAGCGAAATTAGCATGACCACCGGAGACGACGGCTTGGAGTACGGTGTCTGGAACTGCGCAATGACTTCGCGACGCTGCCGTCAGCCCCAACATGACACTCCACTCGCCTTGACAAGCGACATGCTTCCGTCGTAACGGCAGAACGGGATGCCCTCCTCCTGGAGCACGGCCGCGATGCGGTCGAGGAACGTTGTAAACTGGGAGAACACGAGCGACTTGTCGTTCGGCTCAACTACGTCCGTCAAGAGTCGTACCAGCTCGACAATTTTGGCCGAGCGCGAAGGCGGTGTCACCGATACTTCCTCAAACCCCGTCTCGTCGGGAGGTAGCTCGAGCAGCGACGATAGCGTGATACCGTGTCGGTCCATTGGGCATATCGTTTGGAGTCGGATCACCTCGGCAATGCACGCAAAGCAGACTGGCGTCAGCTAGGCAGATGGGAACTGGGTAGCTCACAAGAATGCCCACAGTCGGTGATGCGCGGGTCGTTTAGAATGTCAAAGCATACCGGGCACTCCTCCTGGTCGGCCACGGCTAGGGCGAGCTTTTTGATGAGGTCCTCTCGGAGCTCGGGCACCAGCGTCTTGGCATCCACTGCGTCCTGTGGCACCTGTGCTTGCTCTGCACCGTCACGACTTCGGCGAGCGGCCGCATCACGCCTGCTGTCCAGGTACCAGCGGGGAACAAGGTCGGATGAAAGACACACCTGACGCACTGGCGTCAGCGCTACACGAGAACGAGAACTCACTCCTTGTGAGGAGGGAAAGGATCTGGCCCGGCTCCTGCCTGTCAGCTCATACAACAAAGGGCGCTTAGCTCACATGGTCACCCCGCAAGCTCTCCTGAAAAGAGCGCACCGAGTCAGCGTACAGGTCGTCGTATATTGCCCTTGATTCCGGGTCGAGGGTGACAGGGGCCTCGAAGTGACGGATCTCGGGCAACTCCAAGATCCGCTTGTCCTCCTTGTCCTTGGTATCCTTAGTGCGGCGGAGAAGCACCTGTGCAACAATCGCCTGCAAGAGGTGAGTTGCCTTTTCTGAGCCTTCATTGAGAGGACGGAGGATACACGCGCGGAACCACTTGGGGTCGCCAAGCGGCGCACACATGTCGACACAGTGGAGCAACGAGCCCAGGTCGCTGGGCCCGTTGATGATCGGTGTGCCGGTGCACAACCACCGTCGTTCCGCTTGCAACGCCGCAAACTGGTTATGCACTGGTGTCAGCCTCAAGGCAAAGGGGACCACACGCACTGATGGTCTTGGGGTTTCGCAGGATGTGACCCTCGTCACCGATGACCCGTTTCCACTTCATCACCATCAGAGGGTCTGGCCGTCGCGCGGCCTCGGTCTTCTTCGCTTTCGCCGGACTTCCTCCAGAGGCAATGGACTCAGCTCGGAGCATTTGATACGTTGTCAGCACCACCTGGCGTCAGCGAACAGCAACGGCCTAAGCGCACATCATACTTGGCCAGCTCTTTCGGCGGGATACGCTTCTTGTCGAGGTGGTACACGTAGTATCTCAGCTTGCCGTCCACGACGTGGCTTTTGATCTGCTCTTCCCAGTTGCTCAGGACGCTTGGGGGACACACTGGCGTCAGCTGGAGTCTCTGAGAAACACACCAATCAGGGTCGTTCCAGTGACGTCTTTTCCGACCTTGTCTCTGCGCGTAGCGAGGACGAGCGCGAGAATCGTGAGCGTCTTGCCTAGAATGTCAGTAGAATTTCACCGCAATGACTAACCCAGTCCCATGGTGTCCGCAAGGATACCGCCGCGACCGAGCACGGGCGCTTTTGCCTCGGGCGTGTTGGTCGCGACGTTGAGCCAGTAATCCTGCGCGCCGCGGACCTCGGCCTTCTGGCGCTTCCAGAACTGCACGGGCGGATCGGACGGCTTTTTTGGCAAAGTGGGGTTCTCATGCTCAACCATCCACTGGAGCGCCTGCGACTGGTGCCGGAGGAGGTCTGTGGTGAGGTCGCCAGACGCGATGGACGGCGGAGAAGGGTGCACAGTAAGGTTGGCGACGTCGGTGCCGGCCGTGAGCGCCGCCATGAGGCTGTCTGCCGCAGCCGTGTCCTTGGAGACCTTGGTGAGGCCGTCAAAGATCCGCTGGGCGCCCGCGTCCCCTCCTCCTCTGGCGCTTCCCCCACCGGCGCGCCGCACCTCCTGCATGCGCATGTAAGCGAACCCGCGCCCCTCGGGCGTCGCCCACTCGAGCTCCTTCTCGAGCACTTCGTGCAGTGACGGCCGGGCATATATCCTCAGTTCCCTGTCGTCAGCTCAAGCCACAATACCCAGCTCACATAGGGAGCTTGTAGCGCTGCAACCTGTCCAGGTTTTGGCCCAGCATCACACCCTCGACGTTGATCGAGCGCAGGTCCATGAGGTATGCGAGGCGCTCGGCCATGCCGCGCGGAACGTGACCCACCTGCTCGCCTGACGCGTTGAGTACCTGTGTCGCCCTTCAGCACCGGCATCGTACCATTACCCACCTGCACTGCGTTCGAATCATGTGGGTTGTTCGGTTCCCGCCGCAGCATCACGTACTCGCCTCGCCCGACAAGCCCTGGTAGTACCTGATACCGACCACTTCTGTGCGCAGCGATATGAGCAGCTGGGGGGTTAGCTTCATGGAGTCCATAACTCACCTCATCGAGCTCTTGTGTTGGAGGCGGGGCAGCCTCTTCGTCGTCGGGGGTTTGCCTTCGGCGATCTGGGGAAGAGCTGGGCCCGCGCCGCCGTTTCTGTGCCCTCCTATCGCCCCCACGCGGCGTCGAAGCATGCGAAGACGGTCCAGCTTGTGGCTGTGGGCCGTCGCGTCGGGACATGGCGCGTCCTTGAAGTGATAGGGGAAGTGGACGAGAGGAAGGTTGACTGGACGCGCAGATCTCTGTTCAATTCCGGGCCGACGCGGGGTCCCACATGACGACAGCGTTGCCACCCAGTCTCAGCACATCCAGCAGCCAGCGCCCGGAGTGCGACTAATGTATCATGGTACATGGACAATGCCTATCTCTACAGCGCTCACAGTCTAGCCGTCGATAGGGCCGACACGGGACACGACGTACTGGCGTACGCGCCGCTGCTCTTCGCCGCCGACGCCGTCGATCTCCTCGGCCGTCTGGCCCTCCGAGTTGGTCTGGCGTCAGCCCATCCCAAACCCCTGAAGCATACCCGCTCGCGGTCCGCGCCGGCTTCCAACAACGTCACTGCCGCGTCTCCGTGCCCGCTCTCCATGGCGAGGTGAAGCGGCGTGTTACCGGCGCGGTCGGCCGTGTTGAGGCGCGTCTTTGCGCGTCCCTCGGGCGGGTTCAGTAGCAGTTTGAGGAACGCGACGTTGCCTGTTGTCGCGGCGCGGTGCATCGGGTGCTGCGACGCGCGGTCCTTTGCGTTAATCTGGGTTTAGCTACAGTAAGGCAAGGTATAGCTTACGTCCGCCCCGCGTTCGATAAGCAAGCGGCCCATCTGGCGTCAACACTCCCCAGGCGGAAGCCACTCACGCCCACGTTGCCCTTTGACGCGGCATAGTGCAGTGCCGTCTGACCCTTTTCGTTCGTCTCGTCGACCTTTGCGCCTGCGTCCAGCAACGCGGTCACAACTTCGGGACTGCCCGCGGCAGCGGCGATGATCAGCGGCGTCCACCCCAACGTGTCCGCCGCCGAGGCATCCCCGCCGTTTGCGAGCAGCAGCTGCGTGATGCCGAGGTTACCGGCTGTCGCGGCCCAGTGCAGAGGTGTACGTCCGTCCTGTATCAAAACATCGCAAGGAGCAGTGATACAAGACATTTGCGTGTCGCCAAGTGAGAAGCAGTGTCAGTGCCGAGAACTGGACCTTCGCGGGGCAAACCCACTTCATCCTTTGCGTTGATGCACGCTGGATCCTCGGCCAAGAGCGTGCGGATGAGTCCTGGCTGGCCTGGGTGTCAGCGGGTGCATGCAGCGTATGGAGTACCTTCCTGCGCTGCGCGGTGAATGTTGATGCTACTGCTTGCCATTTTGTTGTTGTTGTCAACGGTGTCGTTGGATGAGAGTTGAGCCAAGTGTCGAATGAAACTTACGCAAGTGTCTGCCAAGAGAGTGTATCTTCTGACATCATCCCACGGTCGTCCCGGTCGTTCCGGGCCGTTTGATCCGGGTTTGGCCGACGATATCCTGACCAGGGCGGTGTTGTCGTGCCTGGAAAGCCGAGCGACAGAGACACAGAGTCAACACATGCACTGCCGCTGCTCGCAACATCGTCGACGCCACCTCGCATTGCTTCTTTATCGTCGCACATTCCTCACGCAGCTCGCAGCACCCGCAGCGTGTGCTCGCTCGATCCACTCCTTCTCGACTGCGGGATTCCCAGCTTCCCGCGCGCGCACTGCCCAATTCAAGAGGCCACAGGGCACGGGCCATCCCCCATCCAGTGAATTAAGACAGCAACATCCCAACTCGTCTGCTCCTTTCTTTCCTTTCCCCTCGACCCGACTTGATCGCCGCCCAGCATGCGCATCCTCAGCGCTCTCACAGTGGCTCTGCTGCCTCTCGCCTCGGCTGCAGTGTCCAAAATCTCCCGCCACGGCAAGTACCTCTACGACGAGGGCGGTTCGCGCTTCTTCATCAAGGTGGGTAGCGGACGTGGGGGAGGAAGAGGTGGTGCTGACGCACAGGGCGTGGCATACCAGCCGCAGGGTGAGCTTGCGCCGACGACGCAGGCGAACGAAGACAAGTGAGTTGACGACCAGCGCCGTGTTTGTACTGACGGTGAACAGTGGTGGATTCCCCGAACCGTAAGTGGCTGTGCGAGATGGGCAGCGCCAAGCCCCTCGGCAAACAACTAACACAAACACAGCTCGTCGTTCATCGACCCCTTGTCCTCCGAGACCAACTGCACGCGCGACCTGCCGTTCCTCAAGCAGCTCGGCGTCAACGCCGTGCGCGTGTACAGCGTCAACGCTTCCCTCAACCACGATGCATGCATGAACTTGCTCAACGACGCCGGTATCTACGTCCTCCTCGACGTCTCCCTCCCCCTCAACGGCAGCATTGACCGCGCCTCGCCCGCATGGACCACCAACCTCCTCGGCGAGTACGTCCGCACCATCGACGCCTTCAACAAGTACCCCAACGTCCTGGCCTACAACATTGGCAACGAGGTTATCAACATCCCCGGCAACACGCACGCCGCTCGTGAGATACACCCCTGTCGTGCCCCACTAACTGTAGCCTTCGTCAAGGCGGCCGCACGCGACATCAAGGCGTACCTCAGCAGCATTGGCTCGAGCGCCCTCGTCGGATACTCTGCGACCGACGGGGAGCCCGACTTCCGTAACGCCGTCGCCCACTACTTTACCTGCGGTAACGCCACAGAAACCGTCGACCTTTATGGTGAGCTCTATTGCTTAGGTTCTAGCTTACGCCAGGCCTCAACAACTATGGCTGGTGCGGCAATTCCACCCTCGAGGCGTCCAACTGGAACGTCGTCGCCGACGGGTTCAAGGACATTCCCGTGCCGACGTACATGTCCGAGTTTGGCTGCATCAAGTCGCCTCCGCGCACGTGGAACGAGGTGTCTGCGCTGCTTGCCCCTCCCATGTCGGACGTGTTCTCCGGCGGCGTTGCCTTTAGCTACTTTACGACCAACGACGGGTACGGCATGACCACGATCTCGGGTGACAGCGTCCAGACTTCTGATGACTTTAACCGCCTCGCTGCCGAGTTCAACAAGACGACCGGCCCTAACAGCCCAAGCCAGAACGACGCAAAGGACGAGACCATCACATGTCCCCAGGAGAGCGCCAACCTCGAGGCCAGCGAAAAGCTGCCCCCGACGCCCAACCCGGACGTGTGCAAGTGCCTGGACGACAAGGCGTTTGCGTGCGTCGTGACGCCCGACACGGCCAACAAGCCTGTGCTCATTGGCGAGCTCACGGGCGTCGCGTGCAACCTCCTCAACGAGGCCAAGTCGAGCGTCGGCTGCTCGACCATTGGCGGTAACGGCACGACGGGCGAGTACGGCGCGCTGAGCATGTGCGCGCCCGCAACAAAGCTCTCGTGGATCTTCTCGTCATACTTTATGCTCAACCCTGAGCAACCGGACCGGTGCGACTTTGCAGGTAACGCCACGCGCAACCGTATCGACGGATGTGAGTAACCTTGACTGCAGGAGGGGAAGTACTGACGTGTTTTAGCGCCCAAGAACTCGGCCGACGCGTCGATCGCTGCGCAGGACTGCCTCGCGAACAACAGCCCCACGTCGACGCCTACGGGCTCCTCCAAGCCCGGTGACGCCGGGTCGGGCGGTAACAGCGCGTCCAGCAGTGCGGCTGGCGGCGGCGGCGGCAACGGCGGCCAGAACTCGGCTGCGCTCCCCGCCATGTCGTTCCCCACCCTCAGCGGCATCGTCCTCGGCATTGCCGGGTTTGCGTTCGGTGCCATGCGCGTCGTGGCCTAAGCGAATGACTAGTGACATCATAATGAATATGGACAGTAGTATCTATTCAGGAGGTCTCAGGACACAGTAGAGTCTCCACGCATGTCGACGGCGCGTTTGAGCGTGGGCCATTTTAATAACTTGTCCTTGTTGCGAGGACGACCTCGCGACAAGGTTGGCTCTCGGAGCTCGTGGCACAGGCACACGCCACGAGTGCAGGGGAGGTGGTTGCGCTTTGAGTGAGGCAACTCGCAGGCGGCGTGAACCCTGCGGCGTTGCGGGTTACTTTTAATGTCGCTCATGTCAGTTGCGACGTTTATGGTGTGAGCAGGACATTGTTTGTTGTTTCCATAAGGTCGGTGTCTTTCGGCAGACTTCCCTGGACATAGCTTGCACTTCCCTGTCGGACGCGCTTCACGCGCCCTCGTCATGGTGTCATGCCCATTTGACGACGCGTTCCATGCAGTATGCGCCGGATAGACGCTGCACATACCTCGCTCTCCTGGCGGATGTGTCGTTTGTTTGGCACCACCACAAGATGTGCCTGGGCTTGTGCACTACGGTACCACGGCTCAAGATGTTGTCTCTAGGGGACGACGTTTTGGAACATGACAATCGGCGACACGAGACCCATTCCGCGTGCTTATCCTCAGCCTCCCTAGCACGCGCAAGGCTGTTGCAGCTCACTCTGCAAACACGCAGGCACCCTCATGTGGCAAGTACACATATCGCATGCATACATACACGGGGTAGGGCGGCTGCGGGTACGTGAAACCTGCTTCACACCTGCACGCGCCGCATCACAACTTTGGAAGCACCCGAGAGCTCCGAGCCGAGGACCTTGGGCACTGCTTGTTTCGTGTATGCACTGTAGCTGACACGCGTGCCGCGGACGAGCTGGCGCCCATGCATCCCGCCGTTGGCTAGCGACGGCGCACGCTCCGGCGGCGCAACCCTGCGCCCGGCTAGGGACGCGCGTGTCGCTCAGCAACGAGACCGAACCCACACGGCGTTGTTGATGTTGTTTTTGCGATGGGTGCAAGTGAGGTGCGAGCGGTTGTCTATGGATATTTAACGCCATGCAGGTCTCGACAACGACCTCTTTTCACCTGAAAGACCACCTGCGTCGACTGTAAGTATCTCAAGAAGGTTGTGAGCTCGCCGCGGCAGCGACGCTTCGACTCTGGCACCGACTCCGACACTCGTTCCCGACACTCGTTTCATACGATGCCGTCGAACGCCGGCGCACGGTGGCTGCGCATCGGTGCGCTGTTTACTCTACTGGCCTCGGCCGCCAGCGCGCCCCTGGGGTGCCCGCACGACTTGCGCGGCGTACAGGGCGGCACGGGACAAAACGGATCCCAGGTGACCACGGACACGGGCGACTCGTTCACTTACATCAACAACTTTGGCGGCTCGTGGTCCTTCGACCCGGCCAACCCCTTCCAGACGTCCGGCAAAGCGCAGGAATGGACGCCATCCCTCACTGAAGAGTGGACGTGGGGTAAAGACACAATCAGGGGGTATAGGTGCAACGTGAGGCTCGCGCTCACACCAGTGTTAACCTCGGCGGCTGGCTCGTCACTGAACGTAAGCCGTCACAGCGGTTCCCACTCACACCAGCGTTCATCACGCCGTCGCTGTACGAGAATTACCAGGGCCGCACGCCAAAGGCGATCGACGAGTATACCCTGTCGCAGGCGTGAGTGGCGGCGTGCGTGCGTGCGTTGACTGACGGGTTAGGATGGGCGGCGAGCTCGCGCACGCGATGGAGGAACACTATCGCACCTTTATCGTACGCACGGGGCGTGTGATTCCAAACTCACCTTGCAGACCGAGAAGGACTTTGCGGAGATTGCGGCGGCGGGCTTGAACTGGGTTCGAATCCCGCTGGGATTCTGGGCGATTGAAAAGCACGACGACGAGCCATTCCTCGCCAATGTGTCGTGGACGTGCGTGGATCTTACTTTAGGGTGAATGTGCTGACGCCAAGATACTTCACCAGGGCGATTTCCTGGGCACGCAAGTATGGTCTGCGGATCCTGCTCGACTTCCACGCACTGCCGGGGTCGCAGAACGGGTGGAACCACTCGGGCAAGGAGGGTGCCGTCAACTGGATGATGGGCGCGATGGGGATCGCCAACGCCGAGCGGTCGCTCGAGCACATGCGCTCGCTGGTGCAGTACATCTCGCAGCCGGGAGTCAAGGAGGTCGTGCCCATGATCGGCATTGTCAACGAGGTCAAGTCGTGGGACACCGGCAAGGACAACCTCGCTGCTTTCTTCTACCAAGCCCAAACGATGCTGCGCAACATTACGGACGCTGGCGCGGGAAACGGCCCCATCATCGCGATGCACGATGCGTTCGAAGGGACGAAGGCCTGGACGGGTTTCCTGTCGGGCGCAGACCGCCTCGCGATCGATCGGCACCCGTACCTCGCGTTCGACACGCCCAACCAACAGCCATACGCGAACCAGACAGTCAAGGTGTGCGCGTGGGGCGGCGAGTTCAACGATACGCAGCGCGACTTTGGCATTGCGCTAGGCGGCGAGTGGTCTGTGGCGATCAACGACTGCGGGTTCTGGCTCGCGGACAGTGCGAGTCAGTACGAGACCAAGTATGGCCCCGGTTCGTGCGACAAGTTTAACGACTGGCGCAAGTGGGACGCGGCGTACAAGAAGGAGATTGAGGGGTTTTGCCTGGCACAGATGGACGCGCTGCAGAACTGGTTCTTCTGGACGTGGAAGATTGCAAAGTCGAACACGCTCGACTACCCCTCCAACCCACAGTGGCATTATCAGCTCGGCGTTAAAGAGGGGTGGATCCCTGCAGACCCCCGCGCAGCAGGCGGCTACTGCAAGGCGCACGCCATGTGTCGCGACTGTTCCAATTTTGACGGCAGCTTTCCCGCGAGCGCCGTCGGCGCCGTGTCCTCGCAGAGCATCGCCGCCGACCAGGTACAGAGCTACGGCGTCTGGCCCCCGCCGAGCATGAAGCCCGACTGGGTTGCGGCCCACTCAGCCGAGCTGCCCCGCTACACCCGGACAGGTACGCCAGTCACCCTCCCTGGGCCCACTGGAACTGGCAGCGGTGGCGGCGGCGGTGGTGGCGGTGGTAACGGCTGGGCGTTCCCTACCGACACGGCCGGCGCGTACGTCCCCATCCAGGGCTGCCAGTATCCAAAGTAAGCTACCCCGATTTCGTCGCCCATGTGCTGATGCCTAGCGCCTACGACGCGACCAACAGCATGGTACTGCCCACCGGGTGTGGCGCCGCCGGCAGTGCCGGCCCGACGACAGGCACCAACGGCGCCGCTCAGAACGCCACCACAACCGGCGCCACGCCGCAGGTGACTACCACGCCTACAACTGCCAGTGGCGGGGTGACCTCCAGTGGTAGCACCGGCTCGCCCGCATCGCAGGTCATCCCATCATCCTTGTCGGAGTCTAAAGACACGGCTGCCCGGGCCGACTCAACCAAACCAGCTTCGTCGATAACTCCCGCGGCCGACTCGACGCCCGACGCCAACGCCCCCAAGGGCGTCAAGGCCGGCGCCGATGCCGGAGTTGACATCCCTACCGACACCAATGCCCCTCCTACCTCCGAGCATACCCCTGCTTAGCTCGACTTGCACACAACGATTAGTGACATCTTTGACTGGGTCAGACTCCTGTACATGAGTAGCTTGGATATTGCATTAAACATGGGCGCTCCTGTGTATGCGATTGTGACAGTTCCTGTGTATGGGTATTGGAAAAGGGGAAAGATGTCGTAGCCAGCGCTGCTCCTAACGGTAGTTGTTGGCGTGTGTCTCATTGGGGTAAGGTAAGTGTCCGCCGGCGGGCGCGTCAAACGCGGGCGTTTCGTATCTAGACCCTCCGTCAAAGCTCGTCTGCGGGGCGTAACCCTCCTGCTGTTGGGGCGGGTACGTCGCTTGCTGCTGCATGACGTTGCCGTTACCGTGGCCGGTACCGGTGCCGTTGTGGGTCGTACGCTGCAGGGGCGAGCGGTCGTTGGTAGGCGAGCCCTGGTGCGAGACGTCGTGCATTGGGAGGGCGTCGTCGCGTGGGATACGCGGGCTGTACGGCTTCCAGGACTTGGGCGAGATGACTGCCTGGGTCGTCAGCGGAGTAAGACACGGCGGGTCTTACCGGGTAGTACTGGCGGTATGCCCACCAAGCCGTCAGCACGCCAATGATGGCGCCAGCGATCACATCGGTCGCGTGGTGGCGGTAGTCCATCGTACGCGAGACGGAGACAAGCGACGCCGCCGACACGGGAATGAGCAGCAGCCACGACTTGTACGTGTACCCGCGCTGGTTAGACGTGCGAAGTTCTGTTGTCAGCACATGCGTCAGCAAGGTTGACTCACTGGCCATGAGGTAAAGCTCTAGGTACCACATGCCGCTCCAGGCGAAGCTCGAGTGGCCCGACGGGAAAGAGCGGAAGCCCTCCTGGAGTTCATCGGTCTTGGTGCACACTGTCCAGCTCGTAAGTCCGTGTCGTGGGTTTTCTGTAAGGTTCTCAGGCAGGCCGCATCGCGAGAAGAGGTCTGGCCGAGGTCGGCCGACGGTAATCTGACGTCAGCGCGCGCGTCAATTTTAGTGGCGGGGTACCTTGAGGATGTCCGTGAACGTCACGCCAAGACCGAGTGCGAGGATGAAGCCGAGAAGACCAGTGTGAACGTCCCAGAACGAACGATACAGTGCGCTGCTGCGTCAGCATGTGCGGTGCGAGGTCGTGCATCGCCAGTGAGCTGCATGAGCTTTGTGCACGCTGTGTGGATGTGCCTGCCACGCGTTTTGGGTTGAGAAAGGGATGTTTTGGAGTGGGGGTGCGCTTAAAGAGCTAGCGCACCACCTCGGTGCCAAGACTCGGTTGCTGCGCAAAGCGCAACTAAACGCCCGTGCTCGTCGTGTACGGGGATATGCAGCGGCGGGCGCATCCACACATGCACAGCATGCCAATTGTGCGTGGGCGCAGCGGCGGCAACGACTTACCCCATGAAGACGATGACAAGGGCTGGGAAGATGCCAGCGATCAGCGCCAGGGCCCAGACTGGGACGCGTTCGTGTTCCGCAAAGGGGTGCGCCAGCGACTCGTCCGTGACCGAGAAGAGGCGTCGGTAACCATCAATTTTGTCAAGGAGGTAGAAGACGCCCTTGAAAGAGTTAGCGAAGTCTCGCGTACAAGTGTAGACGACGGTTGGCGACAATTGACTGGAGTAGTGGTCACGCGAGCCCGGGCCGGGCCGTGGTCATGTCGCACGACTCACCCAAAGGAAGATGGTCAAGATCCAGTCTGGGAGATATGACCAAAAGACGCGCCAGTTGTATGGCTGATCGTTGCGTGCACGCGCACTTGCACTCGCGCGCGGCATCCACTTTGACGGCATCAGTGGCTAGTAGTGAGGAGGGAGTGTTGATGAGGAGAGAAGTGATGATGACGGAGAGAGGGGGACAAGAAAAGTGCCTGCTGCAGTGTAAATATGAAACCAGTCCCACCGTGGCCATCACTCTGTGACGCCACCGCCACCGTACGGGGTGAATGCATTGGGTGGTGCTCCACACCAAAATAGCTCGGTATGTGAGTCTACTTTTAGCTCGTCCACTCTGTGCTTCTGACCACTTTGTGCACACTCGGTCACCGTGCACACTCCGTCTGTTTAGCTCCCGCCCTCACCTCGGTCAGGCCGACACGATTGCACAAGGATGCTAGCGGAGTAGCATTATAGCATGCCACAACAATGCGCGGGGCCGACGGCGTGCTCTCAGCAAGCTCTCAGTATAACTGTCACGTGACCTATCTCAGATCTGGACCCTCACAGCTGCGCAGCTGGCAATCAAGCGTCTGTGGGCGGTGGGCCGTGGGCTGTTGGATGATAGCTGATCGAGCATAGATAAAATAGTTCCGTGGTGGACGGGATTAAATACTCCAATTTGGTTCCGTGTTGGCTTCCGGCACCTCAACATGGGCCGTGGGCCACGAACGTGTGTTGTGAGATCGACCTGCACGACGGGGACTGGGCGACCGAGTGACTCCGAGAAGCCGCTCTCCGAGATCTGACGTTGATGAATTTGGTTGTCGTGCGACCCCTTGACTAATTGACTATCGACAGACCTCGTGGTGCCGGCGGTTCACTAGGTAATGCGTTCATGTGTGGAATGTTGCCTTGGGGTGTGGTTTCTGGGGGTGGCTTGCCAACTTTGAGAGGCGGTGAGGTGGTGAGTATCGTTGCTCAATGCCAAGGTGCATTAAGCATGACCCCCCTCCGATTAGCAGTCGTCGTCGTCAGCCCAATTAACAGAGTGGGGCGCCACATCTCGACCCAGCAGCAACAGTGCCAAAGTAATCGAAGTAACGAACGTTATGCAAGTCAGCGCCTCGTCGATAGGATAAATTATTAATTTCAATATAAATGGCCGTCAACGTGTTTGTCTCTTCTAATTCCAATTACGGGAGATGGACCCGCGCATTTTATTTGGTTTGTCTAGTCCCGTGTAGGGTGAAGACCCTGAGTCAATTTGGCCGGGAGTGGGGACAATAGAGAGCTGTAAGGGGGGAAGGCCTCACTTTGGGCCCTAGACCTGTCTGCCAGGCACCACTAGGCACTCACCGTACACAACCATGCTCGGTGACAAACCTCGTCGTCGTCATCATCAGCGGATGACGACACTTGCCCATCTCTTGTTCGCTTCCATCTCCCCTAAACGAAAGCTTGCTGCAACGGACAGAGGACATGCTCAAGACGCGCAAGGCGTACGTAGCACGATGGGGCAGCTGCAGACAATCGATCTGCCCCAACGTGATCCCACGTCCCTGTCAGCTATCCGCCACGTTGCCAGGCCGCTACGCCTTTTCCTCAAACACCCCGCTCCTACACTCCTGGCTCTCCTGGCAAAACCCGGATATGGCAGAACACCGGATATGCACTGCACGGTTGCATAATCTGTGATCTGTACACGAGTCGGTGCATGGTTAACGGCCCACGACCCAGACGACCCGAGAGGCTCCCAGGCCCTAAGCCCTAGGCCCTACGTCTGATCGCCCGACTGTATGCCGGCCCACATGTTTCGGCATTGTACACCTGCTTGGGGTTGTCTGCTGCACTTCATACTGCACTTCGCGCACTTCCAAGCTTCCGACACCAACGTCGAAAACTCTGGCCCAGCGTCCCGGGAGCCGAGGCTGTTGAATTCGGCCTCCGTACAAACCACACAGACGTCCACTTGTCGAGGGCTCCACACCAACAACCCGCCGCTGTAACAATTTGTGGACCGCCCTCCCTCCAGCGAGACGCTGCTGCCGACCGTCGAGCAGAGGTGCTGCGTTGGGCCATCGACGTGCTGCCCGACCCTTGTTCCTACCTACCAAACCATTTTTTGTGTGACAAAGACAACCTCAAGTGTCATCTGCCCGACCTACAGTTTCCTAGACGTAAACACACCCACTTGTACGACCACGCCCACCTGCTATAGTGTACAACTACGCTCTTGCCCAAGTGCACCACTGCGACCCGCGACGCAACTACCAGTTTGACCGCCAGCAGCGGCATCCACACCCTTTTCCGCCGCCACTCTCCCGCGCCATGTCAGTCTCGTCTGCGCGTTCCACACAGGCATGGCAACTCGCATCTCCAGATCCGTACGCCAACGGCCCGTCAGACGATGTCGCCACCGCCGCGCTGCCCAAGGCCTACCTCGAGGTGAGTTGGGTTACCTAGGCTTTCGGAAATCGACAAGTGGTGCTTCAGAGTTCGAGTTGCTTGTCACGAAAGGCCCTCGCCCATGCGATGTCTTTGCCCAATACGTGTGCCGCAGCTGACACATCAGTCCTACCCACTGCCGGCGTTCATCGTCCGCGTCGGCGGCGAGCAGGCGCGCAAACCCGCAGCGCAAATCAGAGGACCCGTGGCTGATGCGCGAGCACGCGCGAATGCGAGCGCGGGATCGGCGGGCCACATTCGCCAGCCGCAGCCAACGTCGCTTTCGCGCACAAAGGCGTCCTTTTCGTCAGCGCCGACGCCGTTGTCTGCCGCGGCACTGAGAAAGCAGCTAGCCTTTGCCGAATCGCCAAAGGGGTCGCCCGACGGCACGTCGAGTTCGGCCTTGGACAGCAGCTCAGGCGTCACGCCGGGTTCTACACCAATGTCGCTGTCCACCGCCCGCAACAGTCTAACGCCTTCAAGCGTGAGTGGGGAACACACATGCCCCGTGCTAACCCACCACAGTCACGTCCCCGGTCGGGACTCGAGTTTGGCGCCGACAACAGTTCGGGTTCGGCGTTGAGCACGGACGATTATCTAGGGCGGAGCGAAACGGACCAGGAGGTCGTGCCCTCCATCTCCGTCTCTAATTACGCGCTGGGACCCGGCCTCGTGTGCATCTGGGGCAATGAAAAATGGACAAAGCTTGCGCAGGGTCTGTCGTTGGACGAGCTCATGGACAAGGACGTCTTTACAGCGTTCGAGTCGTGGCTCGAAGACAGGGGTAGAGAGACACCCCTGGTGCTAGAACAGCAGGGCAACAACCCAGCCATGTTTGCGCTCTACGTCGGCCCTGTCGTCCTGAGCGTCATCAAGACGCGCCACGAACCGTCTCCACCAGGCTCAGCTCTGTGGGTCATCACAGCTATTAGCCAGACAGAAGCTGTGCGACCGCCGCTCCACGCGACGCAGAAGAGTTACCAAGCCAACGGGCCAGGTGCGGAGAAGCGCCCTATTCCCAAGCTTGGCGGCTCTGCGTCCGATCTCATTTGCCCCACACTTCCAAATCTCCCGTTGACGACCCACCTCGATGGGCACGTGCCCAGCACCATGGTCTGCACCGACCTCGTCCACGAGATTAACTGGTCAAAGACGTCTATAGGACCGCCCGAGCAGTGGCGCCCTGAAATTGCTGCCATGGTCAACTTGACGCTGCTGTCAGCGTCGCAAAAGGCGGTTTGGATAGGCCCAGAGCTTCTCGGTATATAGTGTGTCTTGACTCGAGATGGAGCCGAGCTGACGTTTAGCAACCAGGCTTACTCGGTACTGGTCGACCACCCCAACGCGTTCGGCCGCTCTCTGAAGGAGGTGTGGTCCGAGCTGTGGGACAGTCTGATGGGACCCCTGGTCGAACGCGCAATGAACGGCGAACCTGTGACATTTGACCCAGGCCTCACCTTGTTCAAGCGCGGAGAGAGCGGCCACTGGATCGAGCAGTACCACTCGTTCACGCTCTACCCGATCCGTGCGCCAGATAGAGAGATTCTGGGCATCTGGAACTCGAGTATAGACCACACGGATACTGTCCTGGCCGAACGCCGTCTCGGCACAGCACGCGTCCTCGTCGAGGAGATTGCTTTCGCTCAGAGCTCGTACGAGTTTTACCAGAGCGTCGCGTCGGTCCTGTCGCGGAACACCGAAGACATTCCGTTTGCGATGCTGTACAGCGTCCAGGGGGCCAAGTCTAATAGCGACTGGACCTCCATGTCACACAGCGCGTTCAGCGACATTGAGTTGCATCTCGAAGCAACCGTTGGTGTGCCGCCTGGGCACCCGAGCGCTCCAGAGACGATGCGCCTGAACGAGTTCCAGAACCGCTCCGTCTCGAGCTCGATGGGCGACGACTACCCCACGGATAGTTTCGGTGGCTCAACCGTTGCAAGCAGCCGGCCAAAGTCGTCCGTCGCCTCGGCCACCACTCGCTCCACCGGTGCGCAGTCTACTGCTGCCACAAACAAAACAGAGTCAACGGGTCCGCCGGTACCGTCGGCGAGCTCGGCGTCGGGCTCGGCGGAAGCGGCGCACTCATCTGGCGGCGCGTCCTACCGCTCAGCCAACTCGAACTCACTCCGCCGAACAGTCCTCTCCAGCAACGTCGGCAGCGGAAACACCGTGTGGCCGCTTCGACGCGCGCTCGAGTCGCGCGAATGCTTCACGGTCGACATCAAGGACCAGATCAAGGGATTTCCGATACGGCAGTGGGAAAATCTTCCAGAACAGGCCGTTGTTGTCCCGATCAACAACGAGTCGGACGCGTCGCTGCCGCAGGGCGTGCTCATCATGGGTCTTAACCTGTACCGGCCCTTTGACCCAGAGTACCGCGAGTGGGTCCAGATGCTGCGCGTGTACCTTTCGTCTGCCCTCGGCGCGGTCACTGCGTACGAGGAGGAAATGCAGCACCGGCTCGACCAGGAGAAGATGGAAAAGGCAAAGACGGCGTGGTTCCAGGGCGCGGCGCATGAGTTTGGCACGCCCCTGACGCTGATTGCCGGTCCCATCGAGGAACTGCTGCATACCAACCTCACGTCGCACCAGCGCAAACAGCTTGTCGTTGCGAGCAACAATGTCGACCGCCTCAAACAGCTCACCAACTCGCTCCTCGAATTTACTCGCCTCGAGTCGGGCAAGGTCACTGCGCGCTTTGTGTCGACTGACCTGGGCGAGTTTCTCAGACAGCTCGCCGAAGTTTTCCGCGTGTCCATCGAGCGCCTCGGTATCCAGTTTATCGTCGACATTGAAGAACACCCACCCATCAACGTGGATCCCGTGTTGCTCGAGGTGGTCCTTTCACACCTCATTGTCAACGCACTCAAGTTTACCGAGCACGGCTCGGTGACACTCAAGCTCTACTATGAAGAAGGCCAGGCTAAGCTCACCGTTACCGACACGGGTCACGGCATCCCGATCGAGGACCTTGAGACAGTCACTGATTGGTTCCACCGTACGCAGTCCGTCAAGGACCGTGGGCCCGAAGCCACAGGCATTGGTCTTGCGCTTGTCAAGGAGATCCTGCGCCTGCACGACGGGCGGCTGTCGATCAAGAGTGCGACATTCAAGCAAAACAAGGGCGTTATCGGCTCGGCGTTTACTGCGAGCGTGCCTATCAACATTGAGGCCAACGCTGCGCCACCTGCGGCCATCGCCGCCGTTGGCGTCTACGCCAAGACGGTCGCGCAGGACATTACCGACTGGCTCAAGGACGACGTCTCGGACACGGCAACAGACGAGGCCGTGTCGGGTCCGTCGTCCGAGTCGCACATGTCGTCTGGAGGCTTCCAAGAGGCGCTCATGTTTGAGCCCTCGGACGTGCTGCTCGTTGTCGACAACAGCAAGCAGATCCGCGAGTACATCAAGATGTTGTTTGACCCGTTCTGCACCGTGCTCGAGGCGGCCAGCGGTGAAGAGGCCATCGCCGTTGCCAAGAAAGCTAAACCCTCCCTTGTCATCTCTGAGTTTATGATGCGGGGCATGTCGGGCGTCGACCTGCTGCGCGAGCTGAGAAATAGCGAGGCCACGCGGCACACGCCTGTCGTGCTGCTTTGGCCATCGGCCGACGACGAGCAGCGCGTCGGCGCCTTGGTGCTTGGTGCAGACGACTTTCTCGGCAAGCCATTCAAGCCGCGCGAGCTGCTGCTGCGTGTCAACTTCCACATGCAGATGGGCAAGAAGCGCTCGACGCTGGAGAACCTGTTTGCGCAGCGCGAGCTCGAGATTTCGATTCTGTCCGACTACTGTTCGTCGGGAATTCTGCGTACCGACGCCGACGGGCAACTCATGTACGCCAACGAAGCGTTCCGCATCCCGGCGGGCATGACCGAGAACGACGACCCAGCGCGCTGGGTGCATTTCTGTGAAGCCAAGTCGCAGCCGCGCGTCCAGCTGGCGTGGGACGCCATTCTCCAGGGCAACGAGTCGACCACGACGCTGCAGTGGAAGTGGCACACTGGGCGAACCATGTCGGCCGTGTTTGTCCGCCTCGACATTGTCAACCCCAACCTCTCTGGCGTCCTCGCGTGCGTCACGGACATTTCGTACCAGGAGGAGCGCATCGAAGAGGAGCAGCGTCGCCGCCTCGAAGCGGAAGAGAGCAAGCACCAGCAGGAGCTTCTCGTCGACCTGACGTCGCACGAGATCCGCACGCCCGTCTCGGCTATCCTGCAGTGCTCGTCGCTGGTCAAGGAGAACATTGAGGCGCTGCGTGAGCAGCTCCGCACAGCAGGCGACGAGGGCTTCAAGCCGACGCGCAAGCTGCTCAAGGACCTTGATGAGGACGTCGAGGCTTTGGAAAGTGAGTCGATCTGGAGGTTGTGACTGACGTTTAGGCATCTACCAGTGTGGTCTGGTGCAGGAACGCATTGCCGGCGACGTGCTGTCACTTGGGCGCATCCAGCTCGACGTCCTGAGCCTCTACTTTGTGGATATGGACCTGCGCAAGGAGGCCAACAAGGTGCTGTCGGTGTTTGCGAGCGAAGCAAAAATGAAGAAGATTGAGATTGAGCGAGTGTTTGGCGACTCGATAAGCAAACTCGGCATTTCGTCCATCAAGACTGACCCTGTGCGTCTCGGGCAGGTCGTCACCAACCTCGTCGCCAACGCGATCCGCTTCACAGCGTCGAGCAGCACTCGCCGCATCACTGTGCATTACGACCTCGCGTGGCAGCCGCCACCGGCTGGATCGTTTGTTCCCCCAGCAGGATCGCAGGAGCTTCCGTCGTCGCCACCGCCAGAGGACACGCCGCTGTACCTGTTCGTGAGCGTGCGCGACACGGGCCCCGGCATGACGCCCGAGGAGCAGACGGTGCTGTTCCAGAGGTTCCAGCAGGGCAACCGCATGATCCACACGCGGTACGGTGGTTCTGGTCTAGGACTGTTCATTTGCAAGAAGATCACCGAGCTGCTCGGCGGCGCGATCGAGGTGCAGAGCGAGGTTGGCCGGGGCAGCGTGTTCCGTTTCTGGGTCAAGACGTACACGACCGGCAACGCCGCGCTGTCCTCGCCACGGTCGTCGACGGGCTCTATCGCTACTTCGCCAGTCATACCAAAGGCGAGCATCACACCCGTGGCCGAAAACGATGCTGGCGTGAACGGCGTCGATGAGGAGCCTGAAGAGGCCGCTGGCGAGTCGCTCCGCCTGCTCATTGTCGAGGACAACATTATCAACCAGACGGTGCTCAAGCGCCAGATGGTCAAGGCCGGGTTTACTTGCGACACTGCCAACCACGGGCAAGAGGCGCTGAACAAGATCCGCGCGGCCGACGGCGCGTCGACGCCGTACGACATTGTGCTCATGGACCTCGAGATGCCCGTCATGGACGGGCTGACTGCGATCCGCGCAATCCGCGCCGACGAGGCCGCTGGCGCCATTTCGTCGCAGCTCGTGATCGCGCTCACGGGCAACGCGCGGCAGGGCCAGATTGACCAGGCAATGTCGGCGGGGATGAACGCCGTCGTGATCAAGCCGTACCGCCTCCAAGCGTTGATTGAGAAGATCCACGCGTCGGTCGGGGCACGGCGTGAAGCGCGGGCCGCGACCACAACTGCGATGGATACGCGGCGCGCGGTCGCGGCCGCCGCAGCGCGCTCAACAGCGAGTCCTACCTCGTCGCGCGTGAGTTCCCGCGCCAGCTCGAACCTCGGTAGCCCCAAGACTTTCAAGAAGCCATCACACTCGGCAAAGGACAAGAGCATGGGAAAGGCGGACAAGAGCATGGCAAAGGCACACGCCGCGGCGGCGTTACTCACCGCGCACCTCCCCGCACTCGACCTCGACGATCCCGACGCGCTGCCGGCCCCAGCCAACGCGTTGTCGGAAGCACTCGCTGCCGCGGTTCAGATTGGCCCGCCCCGCCGCGGGTCCGCTTTGAGCCAGGACTCGACCATCTCGTCCATCTCGGCCAACTCGGTCAACTCAGCGGCAAATGGCAGCTGCATCGACGTAGATGGCGCGGCGGCTGCGCCAAAGTTTGACGCGTCGGCGCCCGCGCCCGCGCTCGCCCCGAGCGCAGACGTACTCACGCGCACGTCCAGTTCAGACACCATCACCACGGACTTGAGCTCGGAGAGGACCACTGCCCGCGCGGGTAGCGACGCCACCATAACTGGCGCGGACGGCGCACTCACACCTCATGCGAGCCAGTAAACCTTGACAACGCCCAATCAAACCGATCCTAGGTTTCCCCCAATATGCGCCTCCAGCGCACATCTTGCACCCACCCATGGACAATGCACACACCAACTGCACGACACTTCCGACTTGCAACTTTGGGATCTGTGTTGCGACTTGCAACTTTGGGATCTGTCTTGCGACTTGCAACTTTGGATCTGTGTTGCTCCACCATATACCCCATTGACCCACCCCGACGGGTCACCAATCACACGTCTTCATGGTGTACTAGTACTAGACCACTGCCGGCACTATCGCACTACGGGCTGTATCGTAGCCATGTGTGCACGCACTGCACTTATCTATGTATATGTATCCTTAGCCGAGGCAACGTATTCTGGCGTGCACAGCACACAGCACGGAAGTGGCGGTTTGGAGTGACAAACACCCCGGCGCCACATCCCGAGTCGCGCCGTCCGGACCGACCGGAATCATCCAGGACCGGGGTCGGGAACTCCCCGAGGACACGGCATTCCCGACACTGCCCCACCCCACTCCACTCCCGCCAGCGCTAACCACACCACCGTGGTGTTTGCTGGGGGTAAGAGTGTGGTGTGGGTCAATATAATGCCCGCCGTCGATGCAGAATGCCCGCGACGTGCCGAGTGACTATTACTTGTACTCACTTACTTACTTGCTTGCTTGTTCGTCAAAGGCGACGACGGCGACGACGGGACGGAACCACGAAAAAGCCAACAAGACGTTAGAGCGGCGAATATGGTCCGCCCACCACCAAGACCGCGGCGCGACGCCCCGCGGGCATCCACGCAGCCCACGTCCCTCGCGCCCCTCGCGCCCCTCGCGGTGTTGGCGGCAGCGCTCGCCCTCGTGCCAACGGCGTACGCGGGGAAGGACTCGAACCCCTACTGCAAGCTGGACGCGCATGTGAGTGGTTCCCATGGTGGGTGGGGTGTGGGGCTGACGATAGCTTGATCCGGAGAATGATTTGTACGTTTCTGCCAACGGGCGAGCGGCGAGCGGCGAGCGGCGAGCGCAGCGAGCGAGGCCGAGCGAGACCGAGCGAGCCGCGAGACCAAGCGGGGGAGAGATAGGGGGTAGCAAGCGAGGAGGGCTGCCTGGGCATGCTTGAGTGCAGGAGCGACAAGGCCAGCCAGGAGTGCGGTATCCGTTCTCTGGGCGGTACTCCACCAGGCGCACCAGGCGTGTCGATTATCGCTGCGATCGCACGGACCGATCGGCGCTGCCGTAGTTGCGCGCCATGTCCGTCCGTGCGCGCGCGGGCGGGGATGTACATGCTCGAATGCCGGCTCGCGCTCGGCGCCATGACGCCAAGACTGCGGGGACGGCCGTGCGCTGCCCCGCCCCCGTCGGGGGGGCAAGGGTGGCGCTGCGAGCCGGTGGCGCGGGGTTCGTGAGGAAGCGTGTCGTCGCGGCGCACGAGCCCGGCTAGCCCGAGACAATGTCGAGCTCCCCCCGCGACGGGTCCTTCCCTCTCCCCTCTCCCCTCATCCCTCGCCGTCGCCCATCGCCCCTCGCCCACACTCAAGTTTCCCGCGCTCGCGCTGACGCCAGATGTAACCCGCTCCGGTATATCCCCAACCTGCCGCTGAACGCGACTGCTGCCGGGTTGTATTTCGCCGTCGCGCTCGTGTTTACGTATAGTGAGTAGTTCTCCGCGGTCGCGGCCGGTCGCGGCCGCGAGGCGAAACGAGCGGAGCAGCCGCGTGGACGGTACTTTGATGGCGGGCACGGGCCTTGATCTCGAACCCATCGACGTCGCTTCAGCGTTGCCTCGGCGTTGCCTCGGCGCCGTCTGAACGCGGCGGCGCCCCCTCGGCGCTGTCTGGACGCCCGCCTCGGCGCTCCCTCGGCGCTGCGCGCCTCAGACGCGCACCTCGGCTAACGGCAGACGAGTTCCGCTACCGCGGCAAGTACTTCCTCTGCCTTACGATCGGCACCTGGACCGAGGGGATTGGGCTGGTGCTCCGCCTCATCTTCCGTAACGGGCAGAACCCGCACAGTACTGGCGTGAGTCGCGCCGCGCCAGTAGCCCGCTGACGTCTAGTTGTATATCGCGCTGTACATGTTCGTCGTGCTTTCGGTGAGTTCCTTGGCTGGTCGCGAGCGGAGCGAGCGACAGCCGGTCGCATCACAACTGCCGTGGTACACAGCGGCCAGTGCGTGGTGCCTTCGGACATGGCCTGCACCATGGCCTATTCGGCGCAACACTGCCGCTCGCCACCGCGCCGACGCTGCGCGTGGCCGCTACTAACTCCAGCCCTGCGCCTTCCTTGCCGCCGACTACATCCTCCTCGGGCGCATGGCGAAACACCTATCCGCGAACAACTACCTGTTCATCGCGCCCGACCGCGTCTCGTGGATCTTCATCATCTCTGACAGTACGCCCTATCCCCGCACAGCCCCGCTCACCCCGCTCTAGTCATTACATTCTGCATCCAGGCCGCTGGAGGCGGCACGTCGGCGAGCGGTGACCCCAAGATGGCCCAGACGGGTTCGCGCATCTTCCTCGCGGGCCTCGTCCTCCAGCTCGTGTCCTTTGCGCTGTTTACCTGCCTCTACGTCGTCTTCCTCGTGCGCGTCTACCGCGACAAGAAGGTGTGGCACCACAGCGGCTGGAAGACGCTGTATGCCGGGCTAGGCTTTACATGTGTCATGTTCCTCATCCGCTCGTTCTTCAGGACAGTCGAGCTGTCGCAGGGGTGAGTATCAACGGGTCGCGCGAAGCGTGACCCGCCCCCTCATGGGTGACTCTAATGGCAGGTACGATGGCTACCTCGCGACGCACGAGGCGTACTGGGCCGGCCTGGACGCGCTGCCCCTGTGGCTCGGTATTGCAGTGTACACGTGGCTGTGGCCGCCGCGGCTCTTGACGCCCGAGACGCGGATTGTCAGCCCCGACAGCGACAGCGACGCTCATGGCCTTGCGCTGAGCGAGCGGGACGCACCCCACGACGCGTTCGACGACAAGTACACTGCACGAGCCGACACGGACGCGCCCCCCAGCCGCGGCGGCGATACCACCCTCGGAGCAAATACCCCGGACGACGGGATGAGCGGCGTCGCGTACGAGAAGAGCTAGTCGCGGCGCCTAGCCCCGTGCGCGAGCGAGTGAGCGAGCTGGTGGCCGGGCACGCCCCTCCCGCCGTCGCACTATCCTGATTTCTTGATCCCGAGTTGTGTAGAGGCCTAGAGATAGACATGCACCGTGTGTAGCGTACGCTGACTGCTTGCGTCACCCGCCATGGGTCGCGTCATGGGTCGCGCCCGCGTACAGTGCAGAGTGCGCGTTTCCACGGCATCCCCCGTCCTGGTTTGTAGTAACCCGCTGCGCTGCGCAGTGACGACCGTGGCGATGACAAACCTCGCCCAGGACACCTCATGCCTTACAGTTAGTTCTGAACAGCCGGAGTGGGCCGAACCGGCCGCTGGGAGCACCATACATTCACACCTCGCACCCAACTACCACCCTAACAATATGCGCGGAAAAAACATCACATTCATACACGATCAGATCGGGCTATTCAATCGGGGGACGGGGAGACAGACGCTCGGTGCGACCCTACTCCTCGTCCGCCTCGTCGAGCCACTTGAGGAAGGCATCGGCGTTCTTGCGAACCTTCTTGCTCTGGTCCTTGGGGACATACTTCTTGCTGACGTGGGTGCCCCACTGGCGACACACGTCCTCGTCGAGCACGTCCTCCTGGTACAGCTCCATGAGCATCTTGGACGTTGTGCCCTGTGCGATGAGGTCGTCGCAGTTTGGCGAAAAGGCGATGAGACGCTCAAAGCCGCCGAGGAGCGACTTTTGGTGCTTCTCAGAGGTCACGAGTACCTGGAGCAGCTTTGTGCGCTTGGGAAGCTCGTTGGCGACGTCTTCGGTGAAGAGCTTGTGGCCGACCTCGACGAGCGCCTTGTGCTTGCCCGTGATACCGAGTTCCTTGATCTTGGCAATGACGTCGGCGTCGGACGCGTCGTGGTTGTCGCCAAGCCACACGCGCAGCTGGTAGTACGGCGACGACTCGTCCTCGTCGTCGTCGTCGACGTCGAGGTCCTTGACGCCTGCGGCGAGCGCGTCGGGGTTGTCGAGGATCGGGTCGCCACCCTTGCCGAGCATGCGGTCAATGTCGGTGCCCTCGGTGGGGACGGCGGGGGTGCCGTTCAGCGAGTCGTCGCTGCCGCCGTTCTCCTCAAACACCATGGGACCGCCCGTGTTTGCCTCGGCGGTCATGCCCTTCTTGCCCTTCTTCTTGTCCTTCTTGGGCGGGTTCTTGACAATAAAGGTGGTGAGCTTGTGGCGCATGTCAATGCCCGTGTGCGCGCCGCACGCCTTGCAGTCGCGGTGAATGTCCTCGTTCGGGCTGCGGCCAGAAATGACCAGCTCGGTCTCGGGGTTCTTGCACGACGCACACAGCACAAACTTGTCGATAAACGCGTCGAGCAGCTCGCGCAGGCGGTCCGCCTGGTGCGCGCCGTTGACAATGTACCGGTCGTTGGCCATGGTCGTCTGCGCGCCCAGCTCGGTGCCGAAAAACTTTGTCGGGTACGACGGCGGGCGGTTCAGGGCCCGCGCAACGTCCTCCATGTTGGGCACGACCGTCTTGATGCCGTTGCCACGGCCCTCAATCTTGGTCAGCAGGACAGGCATCTTGTAGCGCTATTATAGTCAGCATCCTTCCTACTCCACCTTGCACTCACATAGAACTTGTCGTCCACATCGCGGCGAACGTTGACAGTAGCCATGTTGGGCAGTTAGGTCTGGTTGTCAGTCAATGCCACACTGGCGAAAAACAAGCTTACCTCTAGCGATGGGTCAGTCCGAGTATCGACGAAAGGGGGCTCAAGGCTCGACAGTCTCGATGCTGCATGAACTCGTGTGGCTGGTGGTTCGTCAGCAAACGCCGCGGGCGGTAGGGTTGGGTGGCGGTGTGTGTAGGACGGGACAAAGGGGCGCAGCAGCACCGGGGCAGGCCGCCGCCTCTTTGTCATCGGCCAGCGCCGCTCGACACAAAACTCACTATGGTCGCACAGTGTGCCACTCCTCCAGGGGAAGTTTGGGATGGACGCGATCTTGACGCTGGAGCCCGGGGCTCGGTGTTTGATGCAGCGGCGGGGTGGGGTGGTGGTGGTTCGGCGTCGCAACGTGCAGTCTCTGGCTGGGGCCAGATTGTGTTACGCTGGTGGCGGCAAGCGGTGTCGACAACGAGGGTGTAGGCTAGAATCGCAATGTGGCAACTAGCAAGAACGCGCGATGCCAGATGATGAGCGGGAGAGCTGTGGTGATGAGAGTTGCTGGTGGTTTGGTATCAACCAAGAGAGAGAGTGATGGATGATTGATTCAAGAGTAAGCGACAAAGTAGTTAGTCAAAAGGGAAGCACCACCACCCAGGCAAAAGTGGGGGGGGTCGGCCAAAATGCTTCCGTGTCGGCCCGACTCCACCCGTGGGAGACTTGGCGCACACGTCAACGCTGCGGCCACACCAGTCTTCCGGACAAGATACATCCAGATTTCAAAAATGGAATGAGTATGATGTTTCCTATGGAGGGTCCTATGTACAGCCGCAGCCCCTATGGCAGGCAGGGCGCGGGTTTTTTTGCGGGGTGGTTTGGCAAGGGGAAAGGTTCGTGGTTATGAAGAGGGGGGTGGAACGCAGTTACAGGGAAGCGGCCTCGCCTGCGAGGCAGTTCAGGTAGAGCTCGGCCTAGATGCGCGGAGGCTGGTAGCCGCCAACGGGGGGACCGGGACGGAACGAGCCCTCCTGGCCATGCAGTTGCTGGATGTTCTGCGGAGCAGGGGGATGAGGGGTGGTGGCCATGCGTGGGGGCTGCGTAGGAAGGCTGCCGCCGATTCTGAGGGCATGGTCGGCGCCTGGCGAGGGGGCGCGCGACGGGGCGACCGACTCGTCGAGGTGCTCGCCGAACAGGTCCAGATTCGAGTCGTGGCGGCGGCTGAAGAGGTTGGCGCCAGTGGCGGCGTTGAACGACGGCGGAGGCGAACGGCCGCGAAGCTCGTCCTCCTCGGCGCGCGCCGCCTGGTTCTCCGACTCGAGCACATCGGCGTACGGCACCTGGGTGTACTTGATCGTCTCGGCGGGAGGCGGGTCCGGGTCGCCGGCGTCGTCGGGACCCCAGATCGCCAAGTCGGCAAGGCAAATCTTGAGCTGGCACACCCACTTGTTACGGCGCTGCACCTTGAGCGCACCCTGCTGCCAGTTGGACTTGTAGCGGATGTCGGCCTTGAGAATCATCTTGCCCTGAGCAGGAATGTCGTCGACAATGACGTCAAACGCAGGCTGGAAGTCGCGCGAGTTCTCGGTGCAAAACTTGAGCATCATGGCGCGCAGCGCCTGTAGCTTCTCGAATGTCGTGTTGAAGGCAACCTCGAAGACAAACGTCTCAGAAGTCGGGCCCGAGCGACGCACGTTCTCAATGACCTTGAGCGCGAGCACGTTGTGGCCGATCCACACAAACTTGCCGTCGACGCGCTTGAACGACGTCGACATGAGCTCCATCTTAGCGACAGTGTACGAGTTGCCATCAATGTCGACACGGTCTCCGACGTCGTAAGGGTGCTTGACAAACAGGAAGATGCACGCGAGCAGCACCTCCTGCATGGTCGTACCGATCATCCACGAAATGGATAGGATGAACGAACCCGCGCCGGTGATGAATGCCGAGACCTTTTGCGTGATCATGGCCGACATGATCAGAATACATATGGCGAGGACGATGATGAGGAGAATGTCGTCGAGGCGGCGTACGGCGCCGTCGAGGTCGCGCATCGACGCCTCGAGCGACATGCGCTCGCGGTGCATCTCGAGCATGGCCGCGTCAATCTCGTCGCGGGTCGCGTCGCCGTTTCCGTCGCGGTCAAAGATCGAGAACGCATACTCGGCAGACTCGAGGTCGGGGAAGAAGCGCGCAATGTCCTCGAGCGTGACGCTCTTGGCGCCCGGTTTACGGAACGAGTAGAACAGGCGGCGGCCGAGCGCACGGCTCTTGTTGGCTGAGGACAGGGCCGCAGTGACCTTGTTGGCGGGCGAGTTGGTCTGGAGCACCGACGAGCCTGCCATCTCGGACGCGACGTTGCCAAGCGCCGTCGTGGTGCTCTGGGCGGCAGCCTTGACGCCTCTAAGGACCCTGCGCACGCCGAGCTTTGTGCGGCTCGTCTTGGCAGACGAGTGGTCGTCGAGCGTGTCGCTGCGCCCGGGGATGTCGTGGGAGTTGATGTACAGCTTTGTGAGCATCTTAAAGTTCCACTTTTGCTCCTTGAGGCGGTCGGCGTACGAGTCGCGGTGGAACTGGAGCGCTATGAGCTGCACAAGCAGCTTTTCAATGCCCCAGACAATCATACACAGAAGCAGGCCAAAGAGAAGCTTGCCAATGAGGCTGAGGTTGGACCGCGACGGGCTGTCCTCGTCGCCCTCGAAGCGGCGCGCGATTAACGGCTGCCAGGCAATCCAGATGACCAGGCTCCAGATGATGAGCTTGGCGTAGCGGCCCAGGTTGCGGACAATGTCGGTGTACTGCTTCATGGTCGGGACAATGACGCAGATTGTGTTGCGGAACACAGCAGGGAACATCATGAACGCGGCCGTGGAGCCCCAGAAGCCGAGCCAGACGACGCTGAGCCAGATGGACCACCAGAGGAGCTTGACGCCCCAAACATGTGCGTCGGGCTTGGCCGTCACGCCGACGATACCCGGAATCCACAAGAGCGCGAGGAAGGGGACAATGAAGAGCGTCCAGCGCACGATAATGCCTCTATTCAGAGCCCACAGGTACAGCCTGCTGAACTTTGTCGTACCCGCGTCGCCCTCGGCGAAGCGCAGGCGCGGGTCCTTTGCGTTGGCCGGGTTGTATTCCTCCCACTCGTTGAGCGCGTCGTAACTGCTCTGGCGGCGCATGTGCTTGGGACGCGACGACGACGCCGCCTGCGGCGTCTTTTCGTTGTGCGTCTCAAACGTGCTCGTGCTCGTGCCCGCGCTCTGCGGCGTGTCGTCGTGGTGTCTGCCAAGGTTGTGCAGCTGCACAAACCCGAGCTTGCTCCGCGCACGCGCACCCGCAGGCGGCGTGTTGGCCCCGGCCGGCGGGTACTGCGCTGCCGCGGACGCAGACCGCGGCGGGAGTTGCGACCCGCTAAACGTGTCGTTCAGCGGGACGCTGTGGAAGCTGCTGCTCGGAGCGGGCGGGTACGGTGTTGTCGGCGGCCGCGTCTCGTACCCACCGACGGTCGCAGCCGGCTGCGGCGCAGGCAGGCCACCAGGTGGAGGCGCGAAGAATTCTGCCGTCAGTAAGTGTGTTCGGTGACTTTGCGCGCGACTTGCACCGCTCCGTGAACGGGCTGTGTCTCGGGGTGTTTCTCGGAGGTGTTTCGCGGGTGCCACGCACAAGCCGCCCAAAGTGCGGAGCGTGGGCCCACTGCACATCTTATGTGAACCTCCGCGGACAATGCTGCGCCCGAGTCGCGGCCTTGACGCGCAGCCTGGAACACGTACGCCCACGGGCACACGGCGCGCGGAGTACCGTGCGGTCGGGCGCGCGGCGCAATCGGCAGGGGGGAGCGGCACGCAGGAACGGACAGACAGACAAAAACTCACCCGGCGACGTGTTGCGGCTCGCACCGCCCGAGCCGCCCTGCTCGGCGAGCGGCGTGTTCGAGTTGAATCTGCTCAGGTGGGGCATGTCGTATGCCTCCTCGCCGTCGCTGGCGTATGCATAGTCGCTGCGGCGTGAGCTGCGGGGATCGCGGAATGGAATACGTACCGAGGATGGTGAGGCGCGAGCTCTTCGCGTGTCGCTTCCTGGCGCGTCAGTCATGGTGGTGCTGGGCTGGCAGTCGCTTACCGAGGTAAAATGTGGCCGCGGTGGCGATGTGCCCTGCATTGTTTGCGATGGGCGCGTGTGTGTGCGTGTATGTGTGTGAGAGAGACAAGAGAGAACGATGGAGAAAGAATGTAAACTGTTTGTGTAGAAGAAGAGTATGGAAGGGAAAGAATGTGGTGCGACGGGTGGTGCTGGTTGTGGTGGTGCAGGTGATGATGACAAAATCAATCTAGACCACCGCAGCAACTGTCTAATCCTGGCTGGGTAGTCTCCACCCAAGCACAATGCTCCGCTCTACTCCGCTGTGCACCGCCCTCGCACCCTACGCAACAATTGCAGCAGCAACAGTAGTGGCCTCCCAGCGGCCAGCGGCATTCATGATGCAACAGGGGACACGCAAGCCCAAAGCACAAGTTGGGGGTTGTGCTCGTTCGGAACGTCACCCCTCGAATTTTTCGGTGTCCGCCGAGGGGCCGCTGGCCGAGCGACCTAGAGCTCTATAGAGCTTTCACGCGGCGGCACGCGGACGCCTCGTTCCGCAATTCCGCGACCAGACGTACTGTACGCAGCAAGAGAACAGAAGCATGTCTGTGGTAAACAGAGTCAGTCAGGCACACGCCTTGTCCAACGCCTCCTGTCTACCTCGACGCGTTCCGTTCGTTCGTTTGTTTGGACGCGTTTCAGACGGCTGCTACTGCTTATAGCATATACCTCGCACTCGATCAATGCAAGAGCACGGAACACCACTGGCTGACTGCTGTCTCCGCTGTGCATCGTGCAGCTCTGGATAGATATCTGCCCAGGGACACACTCTCCCCTGCGCAGCACGCAATGCGATGCCACGCACACGCAGGAGACTGCCCCAAATTCTCCACACAAGTCACTCCACCCACACACCCTTGAGGCTTCAGGATCAGCCCGCCAGCCCGCCAGCCCACCGTGCTGCGCCGTCCATCCCATGTACACACCTTTACTGTTGCTTATCTCTTCCGCGTTCCATTCCTCGCACGGACCAGTAGCACTACGGCGAAGCCAGACCAAGGCGAAGCCAGACCAAGGCGACGACACACTCTGGCGAAGCTCTTTCGCACGGGCTTTCACACATGCACACCGCCGGTTTCAATTGCTTCACAAGTTGTTTGCGCCATGTGGCCAAAAGCTCCAGCGCCAAGCCTGACACGGCTACCGCACATCTGCTACACGGCCCCACTCGGCGGCCCGAATGTGCCTAGCCGCCATTTCTGCTGCCGCCGCACACCTCTGGTGTGCAAGGTACATTCCGTTGCGCGAGTTATAATGCTACAGATGACAATGATGTGTTGGCCAGCTTTTCTGATGTGCGAGGCTACTTATACCTGCAGCCTCGCGCCGAGCCAGCCTGGTTTCTCCACTGCCGACGATAACCGCTCGCTGCCCTGGCGCGGCTCGAGGAGGAGACTCTTGCGATACAGCGCGTCGAGGTTGCGGCTGCCGCGGTCGGCGAGGACGCGCGCGAGGTACGTCTGGACGTGCTCGAGCTCCTTGAGGTCGAACGGGGTCTGGTACCGCTTAAAGTCGGTCGCGATGCGGCCGAGCTTGGAAAACTTGTCCTGGTTAATGAGCTGCAGGTCGGGCGAGATTGTGCTCGGCCGCCTGTTCGGGTTGCCGTCCTGGGTAAACGTGATGCTGGGTGGTTAGCCACGTTCACGCCAGAGGAAACCTACTCTGACAAGATGAGACCCAGAAACGGAAGACATGGGCCCGTCACCTCGCGCAGGCGAGTGCGGTACGCCGTGTGGTTCTTGGTATGCTCGATCACACCGCGCAGCCGGTCCATGAGCAGCCGGTACTTTACATTTAGCACGGCCCACGTGTTCTTCAGGCGCATGATGGTACTGCTGTTGAGACCAGCGAGCACGGCGAAGAGCGTGGAAAAGTTGTTGAGCAATAGACATTTCTGCCAGCGTCAGTCACCGTCCCTCAAGAGGAACACTCACGTCTGCCAGCTTGATGTAGAACTTGAGGAGCGCACCGCGGTGCTTGGTGTCCTGCTCGTTGAGGATGACGTCGGTGACCCAGCCCGTGATCTGGTTACTGAGCGTGCTGAGCGCCTTGAGCTCGGGGACATTCTTCTTGCCTGTCTGGAGGAGGTCCTCTGGTGCGACGGCGGCAAAAAGCTTGCTTTCCATGATCGTGAGCTGGCGCGCGAGTTCCAGCGTGTCAAAGTCGGTCACGAGGACGTTGGGCTGCGGGTTCTTCTGCAACTGCGCATGCAGCGCCTTGGAGATGACAGGCGTCGGCACCGTATGGTTCGGGTTGGGCGAGAGCACCGACCCGAGTGTGCTGCGGCCACGCTCCACCGACTTGCCGCTGATACTCCCAGTCCCACTTGCGATGCTGTGCGCGTGGTCGACGCTGCTGCCCTCTCCGTCCTTGACCTCTTTCGCAGCGAGGCGCTTCCGCAGCGAGTCCTGCGCGCGCGACGCCAGCGGCACAGCCTTCATCACGTCCGAGTTGAGGAACGCCTCGATCTGGTCAATCACCGCCTCGTCCGTCCCCGGGCGCCAGTGGTGGTCGAGCCACGTCTTGATGCAGATGATGACGCGGTAGCGTACGGGCTTCTGCTTGTTCTCGGCCCACATGGCCAGCGCCTCGTCGCCGAGGCCAGCGACAACGGGCGGGGCGGCAATGTTGAAGCGCTGGATAAACGTGTCGAGCACCTCCTCTGGCGTCGAGAACAGCCGGAAGGTGAACCAGAACGTGTCTGTGAACGCGCGGTCGGGCAGACCGTCGACAGGTGTGAGCTTCTCGATGAGGACACGCAGCGTGCCGCCCACAAGCTTGCCGTCCGAGTTGAACGCCACCTCGCGCGGGTCGTAGTCGTGCGACACGACCCAGAACCGCAGGTCGCCGTCCTCGTTCTTGCCGTCGATCGACAGCGCGGGGCTGGTGGGAGGGGGCGGGGGACGCGCAGGCGCAGGTCCTGGCGGCGGCTGGAAGTTCTTTGCGGCAGCCTTCAAGCCCTCTATCGTGGGGTCGAGCGGGATGATGGCCGAGTCGCCGTTGGCCGGCGTGTCTGGCAGTGCGGGGGTCGCCTGCAGCTCGCTCAGCCCCGACGAGCTCGTCGACTGCGGGAACGGCGACGTCGTAGATACCTGCGACACGGACGTGTGCGACTGGGACGAGAACGATGTGAGCGTAGGCGGGCGCGACACGGTCGTCGACGAGTTGGCCATGTCCGGCTCGTCGTTGGTCAGATCGATCTCGTTGGCGCCTTCGCCGCCGTGCCGCTTGGCGTCGGCCATGCTCGTGGACCGGCTGTGCGACGCATATTCGACGGACGCGCGCGGGCCGTGCTGGGCGTGGCCCTCAAGGTCGGGCGTGAACGGCCCAGAGATCGGCCGCGAGCTGAGCCGTGGTGGCAGTTGACTGATACTAACCGGCGGCGCCACCTTGGCCGACGAGTCGGCGACAATCTCCTCATCATCGTCGTCCACGCGGCGGTACCCCTGCGAGCTGGTCCGCACGCCGTCCTGGTTGAACCGCCGGTGCAGGTGGGTGAGACTGGTCGCGCGGCGCTGGAGGCGCTGTATCGACTGCGGTCCGCCGCGAATGCCCAGGCCAATGCCCTGGTATCCTCGCTGCGCTGCCGGCGACTGGTGTGCTGTCGCGGGCGACTGAGAGTCGGCCGCGTCCTCGTCTGTGTCCGGGACACATTTGCGCACGACACGCGCGCACTCGGACCCGGCACGCAGCGTTTGGGTCGTAAACTGCAGCAGGCCAGCCTTGTCCGTGTCGTACTGCTCGCTCCCGCCATCTGAGAACGGCGCGTTGGCGACAGCCTCGGCGACCTCGACGAGGTGGCTCGCCTGCTCGTACAGGTCGTTGCGCACCTGCTTGAGCCCCTCGACCTCGCGGGTTCTGATGCCTAACGATCCCGCCTGTCTACCGACAGCCTCGACAATGGTGAGGAGCTCCCGCACGCGGTCGACCGTCTCGCGCGTCAGCTCGATGAGGTACGCGTGGCTGGACGGGTGCGAGTCAATGTGGTGCGAGTGGATGTGGCCGATAAAGCTCGCAATGACCGACAGCAGCGCGTCCTCGGCCGACGCGACGGCCTCGTGCACCGCCTGCCCGTTGGCGTACGTCTTGATGGCCATGGTCTCGGCCTCGTCATCGCGCTTGGATGGGATTGCAGAGGTGCTCTGCGACAGTTCGGGCGATGCTACAGCCATGTCGGGAGAAGTGTCCGATTGAAGCTGCTCAAACGAAGCAGAGCGGTTATGTCGTGTCGCGGGGGACGTCTTTGGCCGCCGTCGCGACGCCGGCGCTGGCGAAGATCGGCCAGAGGAGGGAGCCATGTAGGGCGACACGCCAGCACTGCCCCTCGCAGACGCCGTGTTGGGTAATGGTGGTGGTGGGCTGCTGTCGCGCCGCCGCGCGGCCCCTCGCAGATCGTTTGTGCTCGCAGACTTGAGTCTGTACGCGTTCCCGCCGCTCGAGTTGCCGTTGGACGGCACGCGCATCCTCCGAGACATGTACGTCTGCTGCAGAGACGTGTCGTGCGAGCCATCGCCGTCGTCCTGTGTCACGGGGATGTTGAGGTCGTTGGCAACGGCCACAAAGCGGCGGATAACGCCAAACAGCGTCGTCGCCTCGTTCAACGAGCTGTCGATGAGCTCGGGGTCGTACGGCGCGCCGTCGGCCTGCAGCGACTTTGCCGAGTTGACAAAGTCGGTAAGGCCGTTGAGCGCGCTGGTGCGCGCGCGGTGTATGGCCGGGTTACGCAGCAGCCCCGAGCTCCGGTGCATGCAGCCTGTCCGCTGGAGGATGGCGCGCACGCACGTGAGCACCTGACCGGCGTAGTGACCGATCGACTGCTCGCTGGGCTGTTCGCGAATGTCGCGCTGGTACGCGGTAAGGGCGGCGATCGCGGGCTGGAGGAGCGCGTTGTACTCTTCCGCCAGGGGCGTCGACGACGAGCTGTTCGAGTACGAGTGCTGCGACGTGTGTGACGCGTGCGATGCGTGCGAAGCATACGACGCGTGAGACATTGTCGACGCGTGCCGCGACCTCGCTTCGGCGTAGCTCCGATTTGTGTCGTGGTTGGTCGCGCGCGGGCTCGATGGCTCGCCGGCGCCGCCCCGTGTCTCGTGAGGCCGGAGTACCTGTACAAAGTGTCAGCTGCGTGTGTCTCGCGACCACAAGAAAGGCCTTACCGCCTCCCAGTCGACTGCCTTGACATAGTTGCTCGGGAACCATCCTCGGCGGTTGTCAATCTCGCCGTCCCACCATCCCGAAGGGTCGCGGTTGATGACACGGATGTAGTCTCCGCCGCGAAAGGAGAGGTATATGAGGCTCGAGGCCGAGCTGCTCGAGGGCTGGCTGGCCATTATGCTGCCGTCAAAGTCGGTGAGGGCCATGACGTGGTCGGTACGCGCGTGCCCCGACGATGAGGCGCGCGACGGGGAGGGCGGGGTACGTGGTGCGCTGCTGGACCGTCGTTTACGCATCGACTGGGACGACAGGCGCGTGCTCACGACGCTGGCGGACGCGGCATGGCCGGCGCGGCTGCCGCCCGACTCGTTGCCGGCCGTGCTGGTCGTGCTGCCCCGTCGCGCCATCGAGCTGGGTCCAGCGGACGCGTTCGTGCTCGCGATAGAGTGTTGCCCCGCGGACGAGGTGTGCTGGTGGTAGGCGTGCGTGGGGTAGTGAGGGGATTGGTGGTAGTGGGGTTGGTGGGTAGCGGGGTTGTGGGGGTGGTTTGAGTGGGTCGGGTGTTGTTGCTGGCGGTAAGGTTTGGAGGCGGCGGTGGCCGCGGACGGCGAATATGATTGTCGGTCCGCCGCGACGGACGCGACGGGCGACACTGGAGTCGTAGACGTCGAGATGGCCAGTCGACCTGGGCTCCGGGTTCGCGCTGCAGTCCTGCTGCTGCTGCTGCTTCCACCTCGTTCAGCTATGCCGTTTGGGTCTGGTGGGCCGTCGGCGGTTTGTTGCTGACTGGATGCGCCCGCTGGCCCGTCTCCCGCTGTCGCATGAGCACGCGCCGAGGCGTTGCCGTTCTGCATGACGCGGGGCGGGAGGGAGCGCGTCGTCGAAGAGAGGGGTTAGTCGTTGTGGAGGGGGGTATGTGTGGGATAAGAGTAAAAAGGGGAAGGGGGTGTGAGGCGGACGAGGGACAAGAGGTCGAGGTCGAGGTCGAGGATCGAGGTCGAAGTGGTGGACGCGTTGAGCGAGTTGGTGTGGGTGGTGAGCAAGTCGTATAGAAGACGGCCTGGATGGATTAAGGTTGGCCCAAAAGGTGGCGTTGGCCGGTGTTTGGTGGAGGCCACTCTGCGCTACTCTACTCTACTACTACTGCAGTGCAACTCTACACATCCCACACCTACTGCAGTTCCCCCTCACCCCTCGCTAGGAGATATACCTCAAAGGGGATAATGAGGGACAGGCAAGGCACAGAGGGGATACCCCACGTAGTGTTAAGGATATCTAGGATGCGACAGAAGTACAAGTAGAGAGTGGTACAGACACGCGACTCCCCTCTTTTGCTCTCACAGTTGAAAGACCCAGGCCAAGATCCAGACTGTAGTTGGCAGAAAAAATAGGGGGGGAAAGCCGGGTTGAATCAAACGAGATTGCCGTTGCTCATGAACAGCATGGACAGGGACAACCTGGAGAAAAAGACGTTACCACCAGAGTGACGCGTAGGGACATGAGACCTCTTCATCCACACACAAGCACTCACCCCCACACCTACACCCACACACACACACACACGCCCACACACAACGCCCCCGCAATCATGCACACACACACACAGACGCTGTGGCACTTCTCTGACGTTGTTAGCATATGAGCATTCCTCGTGCACGCCCACACCCACGGTGGTGTGCTGCAGTTGCTGTCGGCACTATCCCCCGAGAGAGGGACCGAGTTGCCAAGTTGTCCAGGGACGGGTAGAGAGCACACGCGACACGGGAAAGCCAATATTAAAACTGGAACCGGGACTGCACACCAGGTGCGTCTTGTCTCGTCCAGGTCTGGCCCACCCCCGTTTTCTCCTCTCGGTAGTGCACCTTGGGCACAACGAGGGGGGTTATCGTTGGAACGTCGGGGCTGCGACGCGTCCTGCACCGAAAGCAGCAGCGCACATGGTCGCCCAAAATCCAGCGGGCCAGCGAGACTCATGTTGGTGATGATTGTTACTCACAGAGAGCCACACCGTCGACCCTGAAGATATTGCACCCGAGCAACTGTGCACACACTTGTGTACACGAGCCACCCGTGGCGCCGCCTCAGCTCGTCATCTTAGCGGCTCTCGCTGCGCGGCTGCTGCTGTCGTCGGCGGCGGCGGCCAGCGTCCACTTTTCAGCCACCGCTGGCCCGTTTACTACCGGGTCTCCCGTCGCCAAAGCGGCACATCAATCAACTGGTGGAATGCCAACGTCATGTCTCATCTTTTATGTACTACTGAACCGACCTTGATCTCGCCAACCTTGGAAGCTTGGACGCCAACTTTGGACCAATTTTGGAAAGCCCCAACTCTGTCATGTTGTCCAAACCTTGCAGGGGGACCGAGGCGTCGCCGTTGCGCAGACATGTCGCTCGCTTCCGGATGACCGAGGCAAACTTTACTCGACAGCAATAGGCTCTCGGCGGCGCCGGGAGACGTCAATTGAGCCACACGAGCAGAGGCGCTTGACGCTACCTCCGGAGGATTGGGTTTGCGCCACCCCGATAGACTTGCCGGCGCCCCGCCAGAGTTACGCAGCGCGGAGTAGACACTGAGCATAGGTTTGGGCCGAGGATGTCTTCGGATAGCCAGAGCTCGTTGGGCGGAGATGTCGCCCCGCCGAAATGCGAGGTTTGATCCACTGTGCAGAGAGCTATGCGCTGCGAACGCCCCGAATGTGTCTCGGGAAGCACGACCAGTGTCGCGGGTGAGCGGGGGGCGGGGCTGGGACCGCGGCGGCGCCGAGCGGACGTCGCGGCCGCTGCGCAAAGGGCGTCGAAGCGTCGCCGCCTCTCAGGGACGGAGGGACGCGTTACGCGTGATTAGGGAAAGCGTATTCGGGGCATTCCATTAGGATGCATAAACAAATATCTGGGGTACTCAAATAACGCCGCTTTTACCATAGACCCTTAAAACGTGGTCCACGTGGAGTCTGCGTGAAAGCCACGCCGTAAGCCCAAGTGCCACACTTCCAAACCCCGATGCCCCGCCCACCATCGGCCCCTCGTCCATTCGCTGACTGCCCGCCAGAGTCCGACCCACACCACGTCCGGCGTCACCGTCGTCTCCGTCTCATCGTCTCAACCAGCTAGCACGATGCGCGCCGCCCGTGTCCTCCGGAACGCCGCCGACGCCGCCAAGGCCGCTGGCGGCACGCCCAAGCCCATGTCCTCCGATCACAAGCTGTACCACCTCGAGCCTCAGGTGAGTGCGCGCAGCCTGCGCCCTGGTCAGGTACTCGCATCGCGCTTCGTTGCGAGCACCGAGCGCGACGCAGGGAGCGGAGTGGAGAGAGTAGAGCTGACTTGCAGGGATTCTGGAAGAAGTTCCGTACGTCTCGGCGTGGCCGACGCCTGCGCCCGCGCCGCTGCGCCAACAACCAACGCTAGAGAGCAAACGCTAACCTACAGACGACGTGATGGTTGTGAGCCCGAACATCTCGTCGGGTCTGCCGCTGCCAATGAAGAACCGTATGCCGCAGCCCGGCTCGCGGCCTGAGCCGTACGCTACGCCTGCGACGCGCGCCGACGACGTGGCCTTCAACCCGTACTGGCAGCGGGACTCGCGGCGGTCGTACCCGCGCACGTCAGTGGTCACGCAGCCCGAGCTGAGCGCGCTTCTGCTCGCCGCGCCGGCGCTCAAGGGCGTCGCCGCGCCGTCCTCGGACTCGACGGCGATCACTGCCGAGAACGCCCCCGCCCTCACTTCCGTCATTGAGAAGCTCCCCTCGGGCCGTGCGTTTGTCGCCCGCGGTATCGACTCGGCGGCCGCCGACGCAAAGCCCCCCCTTCCCCCCGGATCAGGCCCAGGCGGTAAGAAGTGGAAGCCCCGCGCTGGCGACCATATTCCCCGCCCGCCCGATGCCTACTTCCCGATTAGCGGGTACAACTAGAATGTAACAAGGTAACGCAGTGCAGCTTGGGATGGCGCCGCAAGACCCCGGCGATGCCTGCCAGTAATGTCGCTGCTCTGACCTGGCGTTCCATCTGACCGGCTGTGGCTCGTTGTGCAGGTGGGAGACTACGCTGAGTGGAAGAGGACGGTTCTCAATGCGGGGCCGGCGAGATAAATACCCGCGGCGCTGCCTGGGCATATGAGTCCGCGGTACCTGGACGCTGCGGCCATGGGCCACTACGAGAAGGCGTGGGAGGTGTCTGGCGAGTCGAGCTCGCGCGCCATGCGGTCCCTCGGCGCGCTGTACACCGGTGGCCGCGAGTACGAGGACGCCGTGACATGCTTCCGCAAATCGCTCACTATCAACCTGCTGTGCCCGCAGGCGTGGTTTGCGCTTGGTGTCTGCCTCGTGCGGTGAGGACTGGCTTTGCGGCTTCAGGCCGGCTGTGGAGGAGTGTGGTGCATCTTAGGGGAAACAGGAGCTCGCGGGAGAGATGGCCAGCTGTGTCTTGGCCGGCCACAAGCGTCAGGCCAGCAGGACTGGGAGGTTGAGGTCGTGACAGGGCTGCCGTCTGGCTATGTGGCACAGGCGCCCCCGGGGTGCCACTGACTTGCCGAGCTGTTGCGTTGCATGCGCGACGTTGTCGTAATTCCCATGTCGAATACGTAGCCGTGGCGCGTCTAAGGACAACTATGCTTCTGTCAACGCGCCCCTCGAGTGTGCGACCATCACCTGGTGGAACAGGACAGGACAGCTGTAGTAGACGAAGGCCTCTAGGGGTGACTGAGTCCCGAGACCGGCGAAGCGGAGAGCAATCGTTCTAAGATAGAGATGATTCATACGTTGCTCGAGCTACAAACTAGGAAGGAGTGCCTTTATAGTGCGAGCCATGTATGACAAGAGCAACGCCTCGTGACGACGCTACGATATTTCGTAAGGGTAGATCGAAGTGCGGCGGTTGAGAGGCGGTACCGTAGCGTGTCTGCGGGTAATGGGTGTCTTGACACTACAACAGCCCTCTTAAGCTCTCAACAACATGGTGCGCCCGCTTGTCGCGCTTGTTGAACAAGGCTGCCGGTTGCAGTAAATGCGACTCTTCCCCTAACGCCACAGCTTGAAGCCCCCATGTATCCGTCAGACGATAGTTTGTGGTCTTGTGGGACGCAAAGGCCGCACCAAGGTATCGACCAACAAGCCAAGCGGGGGCGGGATATACCGATGGGATGTTGGTGCATTGTCAACGCCAGAATCGGCAGGACATTTGTGCTGTGCCGTGTATGGGCAGCGGCCTTTGCAGCAGCGCAGGGGCTTTACAAACGCTGTGCCAGACCCCCCTGTGTCCTGCTCTGTGCCGTCCTGTGGCCGTTGTCGGTGGGACCCCGACGGCGCGTGGCACAGTGCCACTACGCCACATCTCTGCACTACGGAGGTTCGGGACGTTCTTAGGCAACTTGAGCCAGGCTTGTTCGTCCTTCGAGTGTCTGGTTGGTAACAGCAGAAGCCATCTCGCAGCAGCGGCCGTTGGGAACAGATGGCACTTCCACTCTGACGACAACGAACGCTCTGCGGCTCATGGTGGCCCGGCTTGTCTTGTCGAGCCCATTGACGTTGTTGGGCGCCTGGTTTGTCTGCAACTGTCAGTGCCGCCATCCGCGCACCACATTAACTGCACCTGGCTAGCACTAGTCCTCGGTTTCGATTCATTTACGCCCACGCGCACGAAGTTGTCAGGCGCATGAGTCGTTCGGCGGCTATTCACACGCCAACCATTTACGAACGCCAACAGCCACTGATCTTTTAATTGACGAGGCAAACTACCACTGAAGGCCTTGTCGGGTTAGAGAATGCATCAAGTTTAGGCCTTACGCCAGCGACACCATGTGCTGCATCCTCATCTCATAGCTCGTCGTCGCGGGTTTGCACATCGCTGTGCCACTTCGCTCATTGCGGTGCATTTTGCCACACCTGCGCCAGGTACATACACGGTGGACATTACCAACCCCTCCCACGGGCTCGACGTTTCCGATCTGTACAACTTTTAGATACATGAGCTTGCGCAATGTGATCGCAGCGAGCTCCGATGTTCTATGCACACGACCTCGGGGCCAACCCACGTCCACGCCGTCACGCGTCACGCCGAGGCACACCCGTGACCCGAGCGAGAGGACATGTCTACTGTCTCCTGTCCAGCTGTCCACTGCCCAGGAAACCTGCTGAAGTGCTTTACTGGGCCAATGTGCCACGCAGCGCAAACGCGAAGGCAAGACGTAGCCTAAGAGTATGCGTTGTAACGGAGCCTCGCCATTTCGGAGCGCAGCGAAGCTCTAGATCGCTGCTGCGGAGTGACGCCTGCTGGCCCGACATGGACGCTGTTGCGAAACTGGAGCAACATACTGTACGTCGCTACCGAGTACGGTAGACGCTGCACGAGCCCACAGTTCTCACAGAGCTCGCACCGGAGTGGAGTGGACTACACTGTGTGGCAGAGGCGAAACACGTATGGCGGCGCGTCTCAACGTCGCTCTCCTTTGCGCGAGCTCTTCCGCATCAGCGTCTATCACCCTGTCCCAGGACTCTGGTGCAAGGACTGGGACATGCACGTGCGCGGCGCCACACTCGAGTGAATTGCATCAAATGCCACGGCGATGGACAACAAGCTCGGGCGTATGAATGGTGATAGGCATGGCGAGCATGTTGGCGAATGTTGGCGGTGTGAATTGCCCAAGTCGGCTCGGGCGTACCGGAATGGATAACTGACAGTACTACTGTACTCGGCTGGATCTCTCCGACTCCGGCTCGAGCACGCTCCGACGCGCCTGGGAGGCACACGCCTGCGCGTGTGCGCGCGCTAGCGAGCACTAGTGTGAGAGCCGGAACGTGTGCGACCCACACGCCATCTACGTTCGCTCGCACTCGCCCACACGCCATCTCTACGTATCTCGCGTACACGCGTACACGCTCATTGCACGCGCGCACGCACGGACAATCGCTCGGCTCGGTAGTGGCCAAGTGCAGTCTCTGGGTAACGCGTAACGGCGCGCAGGGCGGCGGCCGCACCATCAGCACACCCTGTGCGTGCCCCGCACCAGCACGCGCAATGGCGATCTGGGGCGCCAGGACGCGACCACGACTAGAGGCGAGTAGTGGCCATGTTCGGGCCCGTCGGGGCTCGTGTGCGTGTCGGGGAGGTGAACTTGGACGACGATCTTTACCCACGGCAAGAAGGCTGCGAGGGGGTGGGGGACGAGGAGAGGAGAGCGGGAGAGCAGAGAGCAGAGAGCAGAGGACGCGGCGACGAGAGCAAGCAAGAGCAACAAGGCATCGACGGCGCGACGACGCTGTTTGTCAAGAAAGAGAGGAACGAGAGTGGTCTGAATGGACGAGACACCCAGCTGCAGTTGTAAACACTGTGCCTGGGGAAATCAGGGACTATTCAGGGGCTCAAGGCAGGTTATGGGGTGCGGGGCGCAACTCTTTACCCCTCAGGGTTTCAGGTAAGGGGGGCGACTGACTTTTCTCTTGTGCGTGAGAACCAACCACAACAACAAACCAACATGCTCTCTCTCTTATCGTCGTCGTCGTCAGCACCAACAGCAGCACCAGCACCAGCAGCAGCCGTCGCAAGCCCAGAGCACAACACCCCCGCCCTGGTTTCCCGGTGCCTATAGGGCTTGTAGATTTCCCCCGAGCTGTGCCCACAAGCTGGCCCACTGGCCCAGAGTCTCGCCATTTGTGGTGGGTTTTCTGCTAAGAGTGGGAAACGCAACAAGGGCTCTGGAGTAGTACGCACGTCGTATCCAGCAGCGCTGCGGCGGCAGGAGTGTGGATCGGTGGGTGTCGTCGGTCGTCTGCACTCGTCTCGTGCGTGTCTTGCTCGTGAGATGCAGCAACCTTGCAAGGGGGCGGGTGTCACACAAACACTACTGATCACATCCCGCAACCCCCAGTCCCACATGCAAAGCGTCGCACGTTGGGCCATCTATCAGCTGCTTGACCACGCAGCTGTCAACATGAAAGAATCAACTTGCACGACACAGGTATAACATTGCGTTGCTGTGAGCAAACTTGCATTCCGCCGTGTTCCCACTTTTTCTTTGGTTATTCAAAAGCCTCTTGGTTGGTTGTCTCAGCCACTGTGCAACCTTGTCCCTGTCTGTACTCGACCTCTCGACCTCGTCCTCGACCTCTAAACAAACAAACACTACTACTTGCTCTACAACACTACGTTCTTATCTTCTCGCATCTCGACTCCTTTCTCCTCTTGTTGTGTTTTGCTCGTCGCCTGTGTCCACCATTTCCCAGCTCGCCGAAATGTTCACCACCGCCTTACCCCGGCGACCCCGTCCCCCTGGAGCACGCCGCTCGGGTGGACTCCGGTCGAGTGTGGGAGAGGCCTCGCCGCTGCCGTCCAAGCACGCACTCCTTGCCGCCGACCAAGAGCACGATTCCCCCCTCACCGCGTCGCAAAAGGGCAAGGAGCGTGCCGAGTTTGACAAGAATGCCGCCGATGCATACACATCGCCCGTGCGCCGGCCCAACATGCGTCGCCGCCCGCTGAGTCTTCTGTCTGAGGGCGGCTCGAGCTTAGCATCACCGCCGCCACCGTACGGCGGACGTGCGCTCGAGACCTCGCCTGATGCCAAGGGCATTCCCATGTCGGCCATACCCCCGCCGCCCGAGTGTATCGAGTCGGGTCCGTCGTCGGTCCGCACTAGTCTGATGGACGCGGACGGCCCGATCATGGAAGACGACGACGAGCCCGGCAACACGCTTACGCTGCGTGGCGTTCAAAAGCTCATTCGCCAGCACGAGCTTGGTACGTCTGTGCACCCACGTCCCTGGCTGACGCAAGACTCCATGGCCAACGACCTCGAGTCGCGCCTGTTCTCCCTCGCCGACTCGCCTGGAGCCATGTTACCCGCCATTGTCGACTTGCCTGGCTTTTCTCCGCCGCGGGTGTCGCCACAGCACGACTCGCCGCAGCACGCCGTTGTCTCGCCGCAGCAGCGCCGTACCCTCCGCACTGTTCCCAGCGACCCATCACTCGCCTTTGCCTTCTCGCGTCCTCGTGCTCGCGGTAACAATGCCGGCGGTGAGGCTCGTGACTTGCGTTTCGCGGCGGCCAAGGCAGAGGAGGACGCCGCGCTCATTGCCCAGCTTGAGCAGGCACTTGCCGAGGCGCGTGACGGAGAGGACGCCCAGCGCAAGGCTGCGGCGCGTCTCCGCCGCGACGTCGTCCGCATGCAGCGCCAGCTCGAGCACGCCGAAGACACCGTGGCTGGCATGGAGGACGACGAGCCGCGCCGCCGCGACCTTGCCAGTGTTGCCGCTGAGCGCGTGTCTGAGTGGACTCGCACCTCTGCCGTCTCCCACGCCCCATCACCAGAGGGGCGTGTCGGCTGGGGTGCGACGTCTTTCCCCGAGTTCCCCCGCGAGGACTCGAGTCAGGCGTCCAGCGACGCCATGTCTGAGGCTTCCGAAGCGACGTTTATGCCACAGCCTGCACACGAGGCTGTGCAGGAGGAGAAGGAGGCACAGTCTAAGCCCGCGTCGATTATCCCCACCGCCGCCCGTGCTCGTCCCGCCATCACGGCGTCGACGTTTGCGAGCCCTGTGCGGGTTGTGCTCTCGCCTGCTCCACAGCCAGCTACTCCTAAGCTCAAGGTTCACGCCCCGTCGTCGCCTGTGAGCGAGGAAGAGTGCTCGGTGTGCAGCTCGCCCGCTGGTGCGTCGCTCAAGCGTGCCGCCACTGCACCCAGCGTGCGCCGCCGCAATGTTACCGCCGACCGCCTCCGTACTCACAGCGACGACGACAGCGTGCTTTCGCTGCGTCGCACGCCCTCCGGCAGCAGTGGCCATAGCCTCGTCAGCGGCATCTCGCAAGAGTCTCACTCGACCCCGCGCAGCCACTCGTCGAGATTGAACAGCGTGCGCTCCATGGTCTCCGACTTACTTGGTCTCCGCCGCTCGCTCGGCAGCGAGCTCGGCAGCATGTTTCACCCGACGCCGACCAAGCTCAGCTCGGCGACGCGCTGGGACGACTCGGAAGACGACAAGTACACGCCTGCGCCGCGGAGTAGCGCCTCGTCTGGGTCCACCGCGCCGTTCCACCTGCGCGGGAGCCTCGCTGCCTCGGCACAGACGAGCGCGTACGACTACCCTGGGGCGCCGCGCCGCGTCGGGCCCGTCGTTGACGAATGGGACCCGCCCGAGTGGTCGACGCCGACGCCCCCGCCCCGCGTCGTCCCCATGCCGCAGGTCCCCGAGCTGGTGTACGCCGACGGCAGCGAGGGCGAGTACGAGAGCGAGTACGCGCCTCCCGCTGGTGGCCTGACGCGCCGCGTGTGGCCGCAGATGCCCGGCGTGAGCAGCGGCGCTACGCCCAGTCCCATCGCCAACGGCGCACTCGCACCAAAGCACGACCCGTGGGACGAGTATTCTGACCGTCCGACGCCGAGCCCCCGCGTGCGCAACCTCCGCCCGCTCCTCCTGTGCTCCAAGCACGCAGTGCACGCGCGTACCTCGTCGCTTGCCCTGGCGCGCGAGCGCAGCGCGCGTGGCGCTAGCTTTTCGGGCCTGGTCCATGGTCCACCTACGGCCGTCGTGGCCATCCGCCGCGCACCGCGCCACTCGCCGCGCGAGCTCGAGCGTGCCCTCACCCATGCGCCCCGTGGCGTTCGTTTCGCCCCCGGCGCCATCGGCCACCGCCGTGACGCCTGCGAACCCGGCACGCCGTCGTCCGTCCCCGCGCGCGTCATGCACGACACGTTCTGCCTCATCCTCGTGCTCATAGAGTACGTCGAGTGGCTCATCATCCTGCTGTACCGCTTCACCGTCGACGTGCGCGCCGGCCCGACCGGCGCCCAGAGCGTCATGGCCTTCAAGCGTCGTCAGCACGCCAAGCGCTTCTACATCTAGCCGACGCTCCCAGAGCACCCCACTACCCGGACAATATTACACTACCCTCGTCTCTCTTGGTCACCCCATCGCATCGTTCTCTTTCCCCGGCGCGAGCGCCGCCGGCGGCCTCCTCCCCCGCATACACCTTGTAGGACCCACCCGTAATCCAGAGTACCCCCGTGATTCTCACCCATATCCATGCGACAATACTATTACTCGATGCGATGCACAGGTTGCACCCTACATGGGTTATGGTAGCAAAAGTACAGGTACAAAGTCAAGACTGGGGGTATCTCTGGGGACGGCCTCCGCTTACTCTACGGCTTAGGCCGTGATGGCGCGCACAAACTTCTCCCAGCGCTCGACCGCATTGACGACGACGTCCTCGTACGCGCGCCCCGTTTCTGCGAGGGGGAAAATTTCGCGGTGGACGGTACCGCAGTCGGCACACGGGGATAGGAGGGTATCGTAGTCGTTTGGTCGCTGGGCGGTCGCGCGGTCGGCAAGCTCGAGGTGTACGAGGCGTTCCCACCGCTTCACGGCGGGGACCATGCGCGCTGCGTCGGTGCCGGCCTTGGTCGCGCCGGGGAGGAGCGAGCTGAGCACTGACGCTTGGCGCGTGAGCCCCCCACTGCGTCCACCGACGACGCCTGCAGCGCCGGGCGCTCGTAGCGGGAAGACATCCCGCAGCGTCGGCGCATGGCTCGTGCACTGCTTCGTCCACTGTCCAATCCGCCGAGGCACGTTATCCGTGCGGCCGACCTTGTAGAACGCCGTGGACGACGACCCGCGGTCACGGATTTCGTAAGCGTACAAGAACCCCGGCGTGTCTTTTGCCGTGAGGGGAGACTCCATAGTGACGCGGAGCAGCGCCTGGGTTTGCAGTCCAAGGTCGGTAGGGATGTAGTCTTCCATCAGCACTAGCTCAAAGAAGAGTTTGGACCTACCAGCAAAGTTTATGTAAACCCCAGATTTGCCGCGTGCGTCGCGCCAGTAGAAGCCGGGCGTCGAACACACGAGCCCCGCGTGGTCGCGGCAGTACCGGCCCGTCGCGCTTGCGCGGGGCGCGTCGCCGTCGTCGTCGGTCGCTGTACCGAGCGCGGCGAGAAGGGGCGCTCGCTGCTTGACGAGACGCTTACATGGCTGGCCTGCGCGCGTGAAGCCGGCACAGCGGACCGGTGCGCCGACGGCAGGACCGAGCGAGCCGCCTGACCCTGCCGTATCCGACGAATCAATCTGGCGAGGTTTAGGCCGCTTCGGGACAGACTGTGGCGTTGAGCGTGTCGACTTGGCTTTGGCGCGCACGGGCGTGCGTGTCGCTGGCTGAGACGCCGCGCGGCGGCTGCGACTCGCTCCCACCCCGTCGGCGCACTCCTCCGATCCCGACGACGGCGTGTACTCGTCGCTGTCGAGTGTGAGGTCAATCACTGCCTGGTCTCTGTGCCTTGGACTGTCCTTTGCGGCGGCAGCTTTCGCCGACGACGACGACGTCGTCGTCTTCTTGGATGGCGTGGCGGCACAGTACAGCGACGACGCAATCGATACCCCGCTCGGCGATTTGGCGACGTACTTTGTGAGTTTTTTACGCGGTGTAGTCGCGGGTGACGACGACGACGTGGCTGTCGTCGTGGCTTTGGTTACACTAGTCTGTTTCACCGGAGGAGAGGGCCGCGGACTCTGTGGGGAGTGCACGGCCGCATGTGGGTGTTTTGGGGGCGGGGGCGGGGCTCTAGCCGGAATGCATGAGGGGCCAGGCGTAGGTTGCGCCGTGACGGGGGGTGCTTGTTGCTTTGCAGGTGGTGCGGGGTGTGCACGCCCCACGGCGGGGTGTGCCGGTGGTGGGTGCGACATGCTACGTGCGTGGGGGTGTGGTTGTGCACGAACTGGTGCGTGCGCCGCGACAGTCGGGTTGGGCGCCCACAGCGCCGAGGCGCGGTACGCTACGCCGTTGGGCGGTGGGTCGCGGCGTTGCGGCTGAGCCTGGTTCATCGGCGGGAAGGCCTGTGTGAACGCCTGGGCGTAGTTACGCGCGTTGAGGCGTGGGGGCGGCTGCTGGGCATGCGCCCGTGCCGGCGCGACGTCGGGCCGGGGCGCAAGCGAGCCTGTGACGCGGTACGACGACACGGGCGGGTATGCTGGTTCGCCGGTTGGACGCGGCGGGAGGGGCGGGGCTGGTACCGGCGACGCTGACGTCCGTGCGTCCGTCCGCGTCTGCGTCCTCGGTTGTCGTGGCGGCGTGCCACTGTGTCGCTGCACCACCGTCACCTGCGCTGCATCGCCGTGCCCCACAGCCGGGGTGGATCCGCTGGCGCCGCTGCGGTGCACACCAGCACCGGATCCGTCCGGTGCTGTGCCGCCGGGGGGTACAGCCGGTAGCGGCTTGTCTCTGTTCGAAGGGGAGCGGGGGCTGAGGTCGAGACTACGCATGGCGCCACTGACGCTGTCCACCGCGCGGCGCCAGGACGTGCGGCGTGCGGCCTTTGTGCTTGCGCCAGAGGCTGCGCCAGCGACGGCGCCGGCGTCGTCGGCGCTGTGTTGCCGGTGTGGGTGTGGTTGCTGCGGTGCACCGCTGCCGGGTCCGGCACACGCTGCCCCGCCGTGCCCAGATGGCTGGCTTGGCGGTGGCTGCGACGCTGGACGAGCGGGGCCCTCGCCCCGGGCTGGCAGCGGCGGCGGAGCAGCCCACTCGGAGTACGGCGGCGGCGAGGGGAGAACGCCCCCCGCAACGGGCGTGTAGTCTGGCGGCTCTGACATGTGTGTGGGCGAGTGTGTCATGGCAACATTGCGTGGTGGTGTGGGAGGTTGTGAACAACGACGACGACGACGACGACCTAATGAGTTTTGATGTCACCCCCTTTTCTTTCTGTAAACACTGGTTACAGGGTAATTTCAATCTCGGTGGCAACTCAGGCACTGCATGAGCACATTACACTGTGCCTGGGTGGTGCATATTAGCTTTGACCTTTCCCATTAGGATACCTATTAGCCTCGCTTTTTGTATTTCACGTACCAGCCATTCCCTCGTGGCTTTTACTCCCGCCTCCCTTGGTCGTCATCTCTCGCCCTTCGTCGCGCAACCGCGTTCTAACACTTTCAACTCGACTAGCCCAAGTACGACTCTGCACGCGCCTCACCCTCACACGCATACGACGACGAACGCGCAAGTATGGCGGGGCGCGCAGCGGCTCCCCCGCCGTTTGTCGACTTTGCGACGCTCACGTACCCCCAAGTCGTCGACGAGGCCGGGTTCGAGCTGAGCGAGGAGGCTGTCACGGCATTAGCTGGTGCCGTGGCCGACGTCACGCCGAGTACAGATGACGCAAAGGAGGAGGCAAAGGAAGAGGCTGAGGACGAGGAAGAGCCTGAGGTGGAGGAGACGGAGGAAATGGAGGTGGACGTTGAGGGCGAGGTTGAGGACGCCGACGCGCCTGCCGAAGCCGAAGAAGCCGACGCACCCCAGCCCCTCCTCTCCCTCGAACAGAGGTAAGCTCTTCGCCGTATTAGGAATGTGCTGACCCCAGTCTCGTGCTTCAGTACTCGCTCCTTCAGACACGCCACCACCACGTCAACTACCTCCTGCCACGCATCTTCTCACACCCGCCAGTCCCCGCCCACAACCGCCCTCGTCTCCGACCGACGGGCAAGAAGGAGTTCGTTTTCCCTACCCCGCCGCCACCACAACAGCCTCTTCCAAGTGCAGAGTATCATGGTCCGAGTACCAAGAGAGACAAGGACAAGGACAAGGGGAGGAAGGGCAAGCCTAGCGCAGATGAGAAGGTCGGCGACGGGAAGGACAAGGACGCGAACGAGAAGGACGCGAACGAGAAGGACGACGACAAGGACGGCAAGGAGGTGAAGGACGAGCCGAAAGACGACGCCGAGGGTGCACCCAAAAAGGGCGGACGGCGAAAACGCGCGGCCGAGGGACCACAGGCACCCGCACACGAGATCGAGTGCATTGCGAGGGTGACGCTCCAGGTCGGCCCCATGTCGTTCCCCAACACGGAACTGTGGGTTGGTCGGTTTGTCCAGCCGCGTCTCGGGTCAGCGGGTACAGTACGCGGCCGGTTGAAGGGCATGCCTCCGCCCGAGCCGAAACCGCGCAAGGAGCGCGAGGTAAAGGAGAGCAAGCCGGCGAAACGCAAGGAACCGCGCAAGGCGCGTGCCCTGCCCCCGATGAGTATTGACGGCGCGGCGCCGCCAGCGAAGAAGCCACGGCCACGGCCATCAGCGACGGGATCGGGCGCGTCAGCCGCCGCAACGCCCGGCGCCGGCGCATCAGTCCGGCCACCAGGCGGCATACCAGCCGGCGGCGCGGTTGCAGGAGCACCACGACCACCGCCGGGCGCGGCGGGTGCAGCGCCGCCGGCCGCACGCCCAGGCGACGTACCGCCGCGGTACGCGTCACGCAGCGACATTCCACAGGCGCTGATCCAGCGCGTCAACGCCGCGGCGACGCAGCACCAGTGGCTGAGTATTCTGATCCACAAGGCCGCGCGGAGCATAGCTACCAAGGACGAGCTGGCCAAGCTCGGCCGCGTCGTCGCGCGACTCGGAAGGGGCGAGGATGTGGGTGAGGGGCCCGAGGTGCCGGGTATTCCGCCCGGCGCGCCTGGCGCGACGCCCGCGCGGCCGCCTAGCGCTGCGGGCCCCGCCCCTGGGGGGCCGTCGCGGCCCCCAACTGCCCCAGGTACTGCGCGTCCGCCAGCGGCCGTTCCCGCTCCTACCCCTCGTCCGCCAACTGCAGCGCAGGCGCGGCCGCCGCAGCCTAGGCCGCCTGCTGCTGCTGCTACGGCTGTGCCTGCGCGACCGCATGCCGCGCCCGTGCGTCCACCAACGGCTGTGCCTCGGCCACCGGCATCGTCCCTAGTGCATCCTCCGACGGCAGCTGCCGGCGCGCCAAGCGCTCGCCCGCCTACTGCCTCGTCCGCAGGCTCCGCGGTGCGACCGGCAGTACCTCCTGGGACTGCGCCGCAAGCAAGTGCGGCTGCGGCTGTGCCTGGAGCGATACCAGGAGAGGCGACGCCAGCCCCAGCAGCGCCAACGCCTTCTCCATCGACCTCTACCGCCGCACCCGCCTCAGCCACACCCGCAGCGGCTGCTCCCCAACCAACTGCGTTGTCAGCGACCACCGCTGCGCCGGCTCCTTCATCCAGCGCCGCAGAGGCCGCAAACAAGACCACAGATACTAAGCCCGACGCCAAGACCGACGCCAAGGCCACCGACGCGAAAGCCGCAGACTCTGACTCGGACTCGGACGTGGACATGTCCGGCCCACCACAAGTCGGCGGCGGGTGGCTGTCGGACGACGACGCGAGTGATGTGGATATGAGTGGCCCGCCACAGGTCGGTGGTGGTGTGGGGCCTGAGCCATCACCGGAGGCGACGGCGTCCCAGCCCACAGCGCAGGAAGCCGGATCCGCGGTCACGTCAACGGACGCTGCTGCGGCCACTGCTCAGCCAGTTCCCGTACCACCCGCCAAGCCGGCGGTGCCCCCCGCTGAGCAGGAAGCTGTTGTGCCGGCTAGTCTGCCTCCCACGGCCGAGGTGCCAGCGCCAGATGCTGCGCCGAGTGCTGCGCCGAGTGCTGCGCCGAGTGCTGCGCCGAGTGCTGCGCCGAGTGCTGCGCCGAGTGCTGCGCCGAGTGCTGCGCCGAGTGCTGCGCCGAGTGCTACGCCAACAGCCGCGCCAACAGCCGCGCCGACTGCTGCGCCGACTGCAGCGCCGACTGCAGATGTCGCTCCATCTGCGGCGCCTTCTGCATCTACTGTCGCTGCCCCAACACCAGCCGCGCCGGCTCGGGCCGTGGCTGCACCAATTGCGCCAGTCCCCGTTACTCCGGCACGGACGACCACTACCAACCCGGCCTCAGCCGCGCCTGCGCTGGCGACGAGCACACCACAGCCCGCGGCAGTCCGCGACAGCTCGTCAATCTCGACGCCTCCGCCAGGCGCCCCCGCTGCGGCGACAGCTACGCCTACACCCGCTCCGTCCTCTGGTGGCGTGCACGTACGCTGGTTCCCGCCGAGCGGGAGCACCGCGGCGTCAGGAGGCGGCGCGCGCGCATCGCCGTCACGGCCAGTTCCGGCGCCGGCGCCGCCAAAGGTCGACTACCCCCTCCCCCCGCCGTTCCTGCTCATCGCATTCAAGGGCAACGAGACGGAAAAGTTTCTCCTCCCGCTGGGACAGAACTCGTACGTGTCGCGCGTAGGCGGAGACTGGGTCACGTCGCCTGCGCCGCAACCAGAGCCAAAGACAGATGAAAACGCCGGAGAGGCGGATGGGGCCATGGCCGCCCCACAAGAAGGTGGTGCGATGACCGCGCCTATACCCGAACCAGAGCCTCAGCCAGAACCCCAGCCCGAACCGCCGCGCGGGAAGAAACGCACTCGCGCGTCCGTCGCCAAGACCGAGAAGAAACCGCCCACACCCCCGCCCGCGCGCGAACCAACACCACCACCACCACCACCGCAACCCAAACCCGACCCGGCGGCAGACCTCCCCGTCGTGCCCGGTATGAGTCCTGCGCCCGGCACCGTGCTCGTGTCGACGTATGTCCCCGCTGAGGGCGGGTACGTTGCGCCCGACTGGCCCGCGCTAGGCAAGCGGCTTCCGTTCGACAACCCCGATTTTGTCGCTCGCCTCAAGGCGGTACCGACGGTTGGCGCCGAGGAAGGAGAGGAGGCGACGGCTGACGTCTCGGCGTCGCCGAAACGTTCTCTTCGGCCACATCACAAGGACGCGGCCGACGCCGACGCTAACGTCTCGCGCGCCCCTCCCGCGCGAGAGCACATCCTCAACCTCGCCGCCGAACCATGGCTGTCCCCCGGCCCCCTCGAGCCCGTCACTATCCGCCTCGCCGACGTCGACGACCGCACATGGCGCCGCATGAAGGCGGTGATTGCCGATGTCGAGGCGGCCGAGCTGCTCGCGCTCGCGCGCGCAGAGCCGGTACTCGCTCCGGACGCGTTTAAGCCCAAGCCCGCGGGGGAAGCGAAGGAGACGGTTGAGGCCAAGGCGGCCTCGGTTGCGCCTCGGCCCGAGTCGAAACCTGCTGATACGCCGGTGACGCCAGCTGCTTCACAGCCTGCGTCGCACTCCACATCCGCGGCCGATGTGCCCGCTACTACGTCTGCGGCGCCCGCGCCAGCGACGGCCACGACCACCTCTCCGGCGTCCGCCACGCCACTGATCAATGAGTCGGCCGCCCCAACTGCCTCGACCCCCGCGTCTACCCCAGCTACGCCCGCCATCACGGCTGCGCCAGCAACAAATGGAGCCGCCCCAGTGACCAACGCGACGGCGCCGGCGGCGACAGGGCCGACGGTGGCGCCGGCTGGCAGCACCGCTGCGATGCCATCCCCAATCACTGCGGAAAATGCTACAACCGCGGCAAGCGCGCCCGCGCCGGGCGGCCCTTCCAGCGCGCCAGCTATCATTGCTCCGCCTGCGACCCCGGCGCAGACTATTGCCTCACCTACCTCTACGACGGAGGGATACGTCGCGCCAAAGCTCCCTCCAGTCGTCCGCGAGACATGGCTATCACGCAAGAAGGCCGCTTTCAGCGCCCTTCTCTCGCGCGTGGGAGCAAGGCGGTTCCCGCGGCTGCGCGTGGAAGCAGCGATATCCACAGTTGTGGACTACACGACGGACAAGTGGGCGCCGCGCGCGTACCACATGACGACGCGCCCGCTGTGGGCGCGCGAGGGGAGCGCGGACGAGGGCGAGGATGCCGACGCCGCGCCGGCGGTTGTGGCGGTACTTGACGACCGCGACATGTCGCCCGATTACGAGGGACACCGGAAAAAGCGAAAGCGCGAAGCACTCCCCGACGTGGCGTACGAGATGCCGGTATCGCTCGATGCGCTCGACGAGCGTGTCGAGGCGGGCGCCGCGCGCGGCCTCGCGAAACGCGGCAGGGGCGGACGTGCCCGTGCCGCGCCCATTGTACGCAAGTTTCCCCGCGGCACGGCGGGCGCGACGTGCGAGGGATGTGCGCGCCGCGGCGTCAAGGTCTGGCGCCGCGGGCCTAACGGTCGTGGAACATGTAAGCGCGGCCAAGTGAGGGAGAGCGGTGCGCTGACACCAGTGTGTAATGACTGCGGAGACAAGTTTACCGCCGGGACGCTCGGCGAGCTCCTCGCGCCGGGCGCGGCGTCGTCTGTACCCGGCACGCCGGGCGGAGACGCCGAGGGCGACGGCGGCGAGGGAGAGGGAGACGAAGACGTCAAGCCTGACCTCGAAGGCGACGATGGGGGTGACACGCCGCGGACCGGCGGCGCTGATGCCGGCGCCAATGGTGGCGGGGGTGCGGACGCGGACGGGGACAAGGATGTGGACAAGGACGCTGACAAGGACGCGGACAAGGACGCGGACAAGGACGCGGACAAGGACGCGGACAAGGACGCGGACAAGGACGCGGACAAGGACGCGGACAAGTCAGTGCCGGAAACTGGCAAAGACAGCGAGGCCCACAGGGTAGGACATGCTGCGTCTGGGCACGCCAGCCCGAGCCCAGCGGCAGGCGTCACCGACGACGCGGCGGCGCCAACGAATGCCTCTGTGGGCGCTACCCGGGCCGTTTTGCCAAGCTCTGGGCCGCAAGACCCCAAACACCAGGCAGCGGGGGTTGTTTCCGGTGATACGCCAGCCGACGCCCCGAACGCTGCGGTTGACGCGCCGGCTGGTGCCGCGACTGGCGTCGTCTCGCCCGCCCCCGACGCCATGGACGTTGATTAGAGCCTTCTTGTGGCACACCACACATCGTAGCATATGCATACAGTAGGTACACCCAGGTGCTTGCCAGCCGTTGACACAGTCTATACCCCGAGGACAATACCGTCAAACCCCTCGAGGACAGTGGACATTGCTGCAATGAAAGAACCTATCCTACACCTTTGGCAGCGCTGTCCGCCCCGCCCGCGTGAACCCCGCTGCGTGCCTGCATTGCCCCTGCACGCCACCACAGCGCCGTTCCGCGTGCTCTCATGAACGCGCATCTCTTCTAGACGCGCCTCATCGTGGCCGTACGCGACCAACCACAAATGTTGCTCGCTGCACTGACTCGTGGGCAAAGGACGAACGCGCCTCGTCTGTCCCCGAGGCTCACACAAACAGACGATTTCACACGACAGCACCAACTTATGCATCGTATGCAGAGGACAAGTGAGGGAAGGAATGCAGTGGGGTTTCATTTATGTTGGTCGAGCTCTTCTACACAATGGTGTCGCCGTTCGAGGTCATGTACTGGATAAACTCGGGCACCTTGCTGCCCTCTGCGGCGGTAGCCTGCTGTACGAGCGGGGGGATGACGCCCGGACGTTCCTTTGAACGGCGGGCGAGCTCTGTAGACGCATACTTTTTCGTGTCGGGAATGTCTTTGATTGGGTCGTGGGCGGCCCGCTCGGACGCGCCGAGCTTGGAGAAGCTCGCCTGGAACCCGGCGTCCTCGGGGTCCAGCGCGGTGAGGTCGTCGGCTGTGCCGCCCGCGTACGTCAGGTCCTGCGGGAGTGTGAACAGGTCGACGAGGGCGAGGAACACGGGCGTCCAGAACTGCACGTTGGGTTCCTGCAGCATCGCGTCCGAGCGCGTCAGGAACCGCGTCAGGCCCACGGCGATCAGGCGCCGGCTGCGCTGCGGCGCCTTTTGCGTGTTCGGCAGCACCACGGCCTTCATCAGGTTGCCGAACAGGCCCGGCTGGATCGTCTCGACGGTGGAGATGACCGCATCGGGGCCAACGCTCTCCACCACAGCCAGGTAGCACAGGAAGTAAACAAAGCACTGCGCAAACTGCGGCGTCTGCTGCCCCTGCAGCCGGTTCAACAGGAGCATGAACACGGGCTGCGCGAATGGCTGCATAATGTTGCTGCCGTCAGCTCAGCTGGGGGTGGCAGACTCACAGAGGGATGAACTCGAACATGGCCTGCAACAGCTCAAACGCGTAAATGTCGTTGACCTTGGACGGGACGAGGCGCTGGACAATGCCCAGAAGACCCTGCACCTGGTTGTTCTGCACAATGACAGAGGCGCCGCGCTCGAGGAGAGCCTTCCAAAGGCGGGTGAGTGCGGGAATGTTGCCACGCTGCTCCCACAGCTGCGCGGAGAGGAGAGGGCCAAGCAGCTGCTGGTACTCATTGGTAAGCTCGGTTGGGGGGTGCAGCTCGAGCAGCTGAGCGAGAATCTGGAAGATGTATGGGATAAACTCGGCAATGTCCTGTTGGAGGATAACCTCGGCGGGGCCGAACAGCGCCTTCTCGAACACAGGCAGGGCCGCAGGGTTCGCCTCGCAGACAAAGCGGATGAGCGCAGACACGCTCTCAAAGCTGTACTGGCTAAAGCGTGGGTTGCTGGGGTTCTTGCTTATCTGGCCAAGGATGCCCACGAGGTGGTTGAGAATCGCCTCGTAGTGGGGTGCAAGCTCCTGGCGCGCGATGATAATGACGCGCATAACGCCTGGTGTGTTAGCCGGACAAGAGCCGTAAGCACTTACACTTCATGAGGTAGTCGTTTTCGGCGACCTTCTCTGGCGTCTGGCCCTTCTCGATCTGAGTGAAGAGTGCAGTGAGGGCGCTCTCGGCAAAGGGCCGCACGTCGACAGAAGTGAACAGCGGCTGGCGGTCTTCTGTCTTGATGAAGAGGATGCGCTCAATAGTGATGGCGGCGTACGTGTACACAACAAGGTTAGACGAGCCGAGGTGCTGGACAAGCAGGGGCAGGACGCCGACAAGCTGCTCCTTGGTGAGCTGATTGCGGAACGTGTACAGGTACTTGATGGCATCGACCGTGAGGATGGGGTGGGCGGCGTCGGCGTTCGGCTGCAGGTCTGACGCGACATTCTTGGCAAAAAAGTCGACAATGTCGACGAGGACGTTGACAGACGTGACACCGCGCTGGACAGTGGAACCACGCGACGCAATCGACGTGAGCAGGTAGATGGCCGTGTCCTTGCTCTTCCAGTTCTCCTTGGGGTTCTGCTGGTATTGCTGCCTGTCAGCAAAAGTCTGTTAGAGTCACACTTACGGCAAGGAAAGTGTTGATGTAACCCTGGATGATGCCCGTGACCTCGGTCTCAAAGTTGGTCATAAGAGCCTGGGTGAACTCGGTCGCGGCCTGCCGGCGAGTGTCGCTCTCACCGGATGGCTCGAGGTCGCGGCGGATGTACTCGACTGGGTCGTCCTCGAACATCTCCTCTTCGTGCTCTGACTGTCAGCGTAGAGCGGCGGTCCAATACACACCGCGCAGAGACATGTTGGGCAGGATGATCTTCTCGCAGAACGCATTGAGCGTGTCGGGCGACGCGAACATGGCGCGGTGGCTGCCCATCTTGACGACCACCGAGAGGAAGCGCAGCGCGCGGGACACAAGCTAGCGTCAGTTACGCACTTGGGCAAACAACTCACGACATCCTCGCGCGTTCCAGGGCCCACGTTGGTGAGCATTTGCCAGGTACCGCTGACAAACTCGCCGAGCTGGGGAAACTCCTCGCCATACTTTTGCGCATACAGCTCGGCAATCTCGCAAATCGACGCGCGGATCTTCTGCAGTGGTCCCGGTGCATCGTCATCATCCTAGACATCAGTTACCGTCACCTGTGCGTTTCGAAACTCACGTCACCCTTGAGCTCCGGCCGCTCCCAGCTGAGGTACTTTAGCAACCAGCCCATGTACGTTGACATGTGGTCCTCGATGAATGGTGGCAGGTCCTGCGACGACAGGTCATGGAACAGCTGGATAAGGAGGAGGAGTGCCTGCGCCAGCAAAGGCAGAGAGGCATTGGGGGGCAGTGGCTGGTCAGACGACAACAACGAGTCGACGTGCTGGAAGAGCTGGAAGTGCGGCTCCATGAAGCGGCTGAGCACAAAGTTGATCTCGGTGAAGAGGCGGTCAGAGCGGAACTGCGAACGCCACCTGGCAAGTCAGCTACGTCTAAACTGCAAAAAGCTCACCGCTTGAAAATCGAGTGCGCCGTCGCGAGCACACCGTTGTTGACAACAAAGTTGTCCGGCGTCAAGCTGTTGACGAGCTCCTGTGCATGTCAGTGGGACACGGGGGGAAGGTCCACTTACATCAACAAGGCCGTCCCAGTTGTCTGGGAAGTCGATAGAGGCAATAGTGGCAAGGCCTTCTCCGATCTGGCTCTGGAGACGGGCGGTCTGGGGCGTCCCAAGCGCAATCATGAGCGGGACGAGTTGCTTCTTGACGGCTTCCTTGTCCTGTTCCGAGATCTGGACGTCCTCGCTGCCGTCCCAAAGGCGCTTCACCGTGTTCTTGAAGTAGACGCCGGCGGCCTGGCGGACGAGCATGTCGGCGCTGTCGGAACGGACGAGCTCGAGCACAAGCTGGAGGAAGCCCTGCTGCGACTCGGCCTTGCGCAGCTCGTCCTCGGCGGAGCGGCGCGCATTGGCGTCGGGCGAGACCGTGTTTGAGAGATACTTTGAAAGCGCTGCAAGCGTCTCTGGTGTCGCCTGCATTTTGAGAGGTGAGGTGAGGTGAGAAGAGGACGCTGGTCTGAAGATCCAGTGTCCTTTAGGTGAGCCAGTGCTGTGATGTTGTTGTGGCCCAGGAAAAGCAACTTCCATGACGCCCGCCACGCGACATTGTTACATCCCCCCTTTAGCACGCCACGCGATTAATGGATTAAAAAGGTCCAATTGTAATAAAATAATCTCCCAGGCACATCCCTTTTGCGGACGCCCGGCGCTTGGGCGTGTGGAAATTTGCGCACCCAGGGAGAAATTCAACGGGGCCCAGCGGGTCTCTCGAAGACACGCCTGCAATGACGGGCAAGCTCTTCGACAATGCATGCATGGGGCCGCGCAGACGGATCCAGGACCGAGTGTGTGGCGGGACTGCAGGGCAGAAGCGGCGCAAGCAAATTGCGGGCTGGAAAGCAGAGGCGAAGCGGTCTAGACCTGGTTGTGCCCGTACGGTCGGACGAGATTTGCACATTGTGACCGCCCTGGCAGCGTGGCTTGGCTCGGCACCCAGCAAAAGTAAAACGTTTGCTGCACGATTTGTTGCTTTTATTGTCTCTCCTCTTACCCCCCCAACCAAACACCAAAAAAGTCCTAGACACCATGATCATCTACACGGACGTCATCAGCGGCGACGAGATGCTCTCGGACGCTTTCGACTTGTAAGTATTTTGGCGCTGCCCTAGTGAGCTAGGGGGCGACCGCAACAGACCCGGCAGATCTCCGAGGTCGCCTGCCGCTGAAGGATGTACTAACGCTGCCTAGCAAGGAGGTCGACGACATCGCTTACGAGGTCGACTGCTCCATGATCATTGTCAAGGAGGGCGACGTTGACATTGGTGGGTAAAGGGAGCACGGTTTGGGCGTGACACCGTGGCATGCTGTCGGTGGTCTGAAGATCCACGAACAGTCGTCGCGCCCACCAAGATACCGAAGTGTGTAAGCTGAAGCTAACTTGCCAGGCGCCAACCCCTCCGCCGAGGAGGCCGAGGAGGCCCTCGAGGCCGGCGCCGAGCAGGTCAACAACCTTGTCCACTCGTTCCGTCTCCAGCCCTCCGCTTTCGACAAGAAGGTAAGCTACCGTCGTCCAACGCGATCTAACAAACCTAGTCGTACCTCACCCACCTCAAGGGCTACATGAAGGCTGTCAAGGCCCACCTCCAGGAGAACCAGCCTGACCGTGTTGAGGCTTTCGAGAAGAACGCCCAGGCCTTCGCCAAGAAGATCATTGGCAACTTCAAGGACTACGAGTTCTACGTTGGCGAGTCGATGAACCCCGACGGCATGGTCGCCCTCCTCGTGAGTAATTTGTGCTGCTGGGGGGTGCTGTTTTACCGGCGAATTGGCCTCCACATCGGAGCCACCAGCCAAAACAACCATCCACAACTCCATTCCCAACCACCTTTACACGTCCACAACACCTTCCAGCGCATCGCTAACGCCTCAGAATTACCGCGAGGATGGATCGACACCTTTCCTTACGTACTGGAAGGACGGGTTCAAGCAGATGAAGATCTAATTCTTCGTGCTCGTCGTCGTCGAGAGCGAGCTGGAGGTGTTGCGAGCATCGTGAGATGTTATTACATGTGCGATGTGGCAGTGTGGCGGTTTTTGGTGGCTCCAAAATTCGCCCTGGCATCTGAAACAGGTCTCTGGGACTAGGGGGGTGTACGGCATGCGTGCAGAGTGTTGTCGGGACGGAGTGCTTTGCTGTGCGTTGGGATAATGGCATCAAGTCGACGAGGTGGATGTGTCGAGGCGAGGCACCTTTGCCCCGCCAAAAAAAATCAACCCTCCTCTTCTACATACTTAGCACTGGCCTTGGAGCGCCAGGTCAGCTGTACAGACGCCTTCGGCTTCTCCCTGCTGCGCCAGCTCGTCGTCAGCGTGCATGGACCGCGAAAATGTCGACATGGCATCGTGGGGGTTGGAGGTCTCTCGAGAGGTGGTACTTGGCAAAAACCGCCACGTTTCACCGCCGTGCCTGAAACCGGCCAAGTCGCCACCTAGGGCATAGATTTCCGTCCGCATTCGGCGTGTGATGATGCTGCTGCACAGTGTCCATTCCTTTCTTGCCCTGCTCAACCTGTACTGTGTCCGCGATGGGTGCCGTGTCGACTGGGCACCCGGCGTTCCGTGTCGCAGAGAAGCACTTCAAGAACCGCGCGACGCCCGCGTTGCCGGCCCTGCGTGATCTGCCGCGCGAGTGGTGCCGATCCGTTCTGGACCTGTCGCGGCCGCGCGAGGTGGAGGACGACGAGGTGTGGCGCGCGGGGTGGTGGGGGCGCGCGTGGGAGGCGCCTGTACCCGGCCAGCGCGTGGCGCGGGGCAAGGCGCGTGACCGGTCGCGGGGGACGCGGCCACCTGTCCCCGACCTCGACGCCGAGGGCGTGCGTGCCCTGCGTCTCGACGACGGCAGGCTAGGTTTCGTCGTTGCTCAAGGTAAGCCGACGGGGCTTGGCTTAGCTGACGGCCAGGATGCGTGCTTATCCCGGCGTATCTCCCCCTTGAAGAGCAGGAGGCGCTCGCGCTCGCCGCGCTGGGCGAGTACACGCGCGCACCTAACCCCCGCTCACTCGACACGCACTACGACCTCCCGCCCGACCCGTTCGCGGTATACGCCTCCGCGCCGGACACGCCTGTGGTCCCCCGCCACCTGTCTATACCTGATGACGAGCGTGTCGTGCTCGAGGAGGCCGCACGCGCGTCCGCCGGAGTACGTACCCTCATCGAGACGGCCCCGGGGAGTACCATGGGCTACGCCGAGGTCAAGCGGCGGAACGCTGCGTGGGCGGGCGATACCATGAGTCTCAAGGCGGGGACAAAGTCGCTCGATGCGCTTTTCCGCGAAATGCGATGGACAAACCTAGGTTGGGTGTATCAGGTGAGCTTTCACATATAGCTGCTAGCTGACTTGCAGTGGTCGACCAAGTCGTATGACTTCTCGACAGATGACCCGATCCCCTTTCCGTCCGAGCTTGCGAGGCTGTGCCGCGAGGCCGTCGGCGCTGTGCCGTGGCACGACGTGTTTGACGGCATCGACGACGTGCCAGACTACACGGCGTGGCCCAGCGACTACAGTATGTCCCAGCCTCCGGTCTTGGCTGACGGCAGACCCCGATACAGGCATTGTCAACTTTTACCAGACCAACGACACGCTCATGGCGCACGTCGACCGGTCCGAGCTAGACAACAGCCGGCCGCTCGTGTCGATATCGTGAGTCGCACCCGGGGTTAAGCTGACGGTTAGGCTCGGGCACGCAGCCGTATTTCTTCTCGGCTCAGATGTCCGTGACGACCCCCCGCGGCCCATCATACTTCGCTCTGGTGACGTGCTTATCATGGCCGGGCGCGGGCGGCAAGCGTACCATGGCGTCCCGCGCATCCTAGAGGACTCGCTCCCACGACAGTTTGAGCCGCGTGAAAGCGATGCGCCCGACATGCTTGCAGTCAAGCGCTTCATGGCCACGGCGCGGATAAACATAAATGCTCGGCAGGTGTTTCCCCCTGGTTTCCAGCGGCCAGCGCCATGACGCGCATTATCGCGACAGGCGTGTGCGCCAGTGTCCCAGCGTCACATCAGGCGGTGTCCCGCGCGCGCCAACATCTCGGATGAGCTTTGTGCACCCTCGCTTCGCAACCAAAGGGCTACTGTCGCTGTAGTTCTTGCATTTCCCTTGTCTGGCACACCCATGTCTCTGTCACCTGCCCGTATCATGTCCTACTCTGTTGTTACCATGCATGCAATATCTACTGTACAACACGTATCTACAATGGTCGTCACGGCGCGCGGCAAGACTGGTGCCAGGCGACCCAGCGCCCCTCGACCGTCTCGCCTTGGTCCTTGCTCTCGCCATTCGGTGTACTCTCTGCGGCCTTCTTGGCGCCAACGTCCTTTTTGTCCTCGCCATCAACGTCCATCGCGTCTTTGTCTTTCTCATTGTCATTCTTGTCCGCCTTGCCGTTGACAACCTTGTCGCTGCCTGTGCTCGACTTGCGGCGTGAGGGAGGTATCCACCCCGTCGCGCCAAGTGGCAGGCCGTCGACGTCGGAGAGGAACTTGCCGCAGCGGTAGCATGGCGTGTCCATGAGGTCGACTTCGCGGGGAAGGCGGTACAACAGCGCGGGGACAGTCAAACGGAGGGACGTAAGGTGTTCCGCGAGGACTTGTGACGGGCCTGGCGGCGGCATGGCGTGGATCGGTGGTGGCTGTTGTCAGCTGGGCTACCGTACGGCGCAACTCACGCGTGCGTCGCGGCCGAGGAAACAGCGCACACCAAGGAGCTGCAACGTATGCGCGTCCGTGTCGTCGCCAGTGTCGAGTGTACGCACGAGACACCACAGGAAGCCGCGGTCGCGGAGGCGCACGAGCAGAGCCGAGCGGGTACAGTGCAGCGCGGCGGGCATGTCGGGGTTTGCGTCATTGTGCGCCGCGACCGCGGCGTCGAGCGTGATAGGCTGCGCGGCGAGAGGAGATGAGGTAGGGATGGGGGGAACACTGAGTGGTTCTGGCGCGCGTTCACCCGCGTCGGCCGCTGCGCGCCGCCGCCGGAGCGCCGCTGTCGGGACGGGAATTGGCGGGAGCGGAGGGAGCGGATACTCGGTGTTGGTCGGGTACGGGTAGTCTGCGCAGGTAAGCTCGTGAAGTTGTAGGAGGGGGATAGACGTACCCACTGTGCCGCCCGAGGCGTACTCGCCCAGCGTCTGCATCACGCGCAGCCCCTCGGTCAGCTGTGCCGTTGCGGCGGGGCCGCGCCCGTTCGCGGGGTTAGGCAGAGGCGGCAGGCGCGTAATGCTCGATAGCGAGGGCGGGCCGTTTGTCGCGTTGGTTGCCCCCGCCGCGCCGTCAACCGCACCTGGCGCGGGCGCGGAAGTTGTCGTCATGGTGTATGAGCTGGCGTAGTGGATGTTGACAATGACAGAACGCGCATCACCGGCGCCGTTACAGGCCCCCGCCATCGGCTCTCGGCCCGACTGGTATCAGTTGCAATGACGTGTGGTGTAGTTATGGCTCAGGCACGGCGCGGTGGAGATGTGTCGAATAGACGACCGGTGCGAGATGCATCGAGGACGCGCTCGAACACTTACATTCATCACGATGCTAGTGCGATCGCCGCACCGCGCGCCGACGACGCTCGACCGAGCTTGGCGCCGCTTGGTGACGACGCTAGTCATGACGCATCTGTTCGGCCGGTTCGTTGGAGTGCTACGAGCTACGCGGCTCATCGTGGCACTGGAGCGTTCGTCTACTTACACTAAGAATGTTCCACTAGCCACGTCTAGGTTGTCTGCCGCCGCCGGGTACATGCTCACAAACTACTCACTTACCCACTCACTGACATGTCTGATGGCGGCGGCGACAGTCCTCGCGATGCGCGGACGCGGTCACTGCAGCTCCGGCGCCTGGTCGCCGAGGGCGTCGACGCGCTCCTCGCAGCCATGCCGCCATGGATGGCCGCGGCGTGCTGTAACCCACGCCACTGGAAGGCGTGGATCCGCACGTCTGTCGCGACGTTTGGAATGATGATCGTCCTGGTGTGCCAGCCATGTAAGGCGCTACCACGAACGAACTGCTGACGCGGTGCGAAGCCCTCCGAGTCATGGGCCCAGGGACATTCTTCGGGCTGATCACGTCCCAGGTCCTCATGCCCCGCATGACGCTCTTCATCTACTTCTACGTCATATGTCTCTGGGGAATAGGCATGTGTACGGGCTGGGCGTGGGGGTGCGCCGGCATGGCGTCGGCCAACCACGTCCGCAGCAAACACCGCCTGCATCGCCAGATGACCGAGGTGACCCAATCGCGCGTGTCACGCGACCGAACAAACCGCTGATGCAAAGGTTCAACCCAACCGAGCCAGAGGCAAAACAGTGCAAGTGTATCCCGAAGAAGGACAAGCTCACGCTCCAGTGCAGGACGCCATCTTCGCGGGCAGGTTTCTCGACCCAGGCGCGTCGGCGCTGTACGGCGCGTTCATGTTCATCGGTACCGTGGCGATCGCGATCGTCCGCGCCAACCATCCAAAGCTGTACACGAAGCCCACACCAGAAGCTGATGTACAGGTTGCTTTTTACAATTCCCGCGTCCATCATCCTTGATGGTAAGTGTAGCGTGCGTGGCGCTCACCCCCTGTCGTTGTCAGTTTTGGCCCGCTGTTCCCTAAATCCGAGTTCATGGTGGCGGCAAGTCCAATCCGAGTCGCAGAGCTGACCACGAGAACGCGATCATCACACCGTCCGCCGCGGCAATGGCATGCGGCCTAGCTGCTGCCGTCCTCTTTTTTCCCGAGAGCATCAACCACCGCGTACTGTTCAACGTCCTGCGCGACGGCATACCGCCCCTCCTTGACGCGCTCAAGGTTCAGGACGACGTGCTCACTGCGCCGCCGGGTAGCACGGACGCGTGGGACAAGCTCACCGCGCGCATCAAAAGGAACAGGGAACAGTACCTCGGCGCTGTTGCCAACGTCGAGCTGTACACCAAGATGCTCCAGCTCGAGGTGTCGCGTGGACGTATCGGGCCCGGGCAGTTACAACGTCTCGTCGCTAAACTGCAGGACCTTGGTGCGCAGGCGTACAGCCTCAGCCTCTTTGCCGTGGGTTGAAACAAACATATCCACGGGCACGTTTGCTCACCCCTAGTCCGCCGTGGAGGGCAAGTTTGACGTCGGCGCAGCTGACAACGACACGGCACCTCCCCGACCCTCCCAAGATGCTTCTCAGCAAGAGAAGCATGGTCGCATCTCTGAAGCCGATGGCGAGACGGAGGACGTACTTAAGGCGGTCATGCCCGATCTCGCAGCGAGCACGGCCGACGTCCGCGCGGCGGCAATAACTGCCTTTGAGGGTGCACGCGACTATCTCGAGCATATCAACAAAACCCGCTGGAGCGATGTCATCGGGCCATTCGACAACTGCATACCACTCCTGCAGCCGCCTCCTCCAGCTATACCCGGCACAGAGGTGCGCATTGCCAACGTGCAGCGGCTACGCGCTGCACTCGACGAGTGCAAAAACAGCCAGCACTTCAAGATCCTCGACCACTATCGTGACTTGTTCGACCTCGAGGCGCCGCCCCTGCAGCCATCGGACATACCGCGCCTTGCGAGCGAGGTGCGCGGGATCTTTCCTGGACTCATGTTCGTGTCTACTCTCCTCACCTTCTGCACTGTCCTTGCCGAGTTTCTAGAGCAGGTAGTGGCGATTGAGCTTGCGCACCCTAAAACCCGCATCCACCTGCCGGACAAGTTTGCCCACGCGGTCGTGGAAAACGCCGACGACGACATGGACCGCGCCAACAACTTCAACTGGTCAGTCGAGCAGGACATGCAGGATAACGGCAAGGCGGAGTCGTCCGCGGACGAGGACGAGGAGGCGTCCCTCACGGACATTACCGAAAAGGTTAAGCGCAAGCAGAGAAAGATGCGAATTATGAGTGCGCGGACGGCCGTGGCGTAGGTGCTGATCAACCAGGGCCGAGGGTGGACGCCGGACGACCAAAGAATGCCTTCCAGGTTTTCAACCGTTTTGTCGAAGCCTTCATCTACGCGTGTTTCAGCCCTAGTGGCATTTACAGCATCAAGTATGGTCTCTTGTCGATTGCTCTGTGGGTGCCTGCCGTATGCCCGTCGTCGGCAAAATGGACATATAGGAATCGGTATGTCACAAAATGGAGACAGCGTTTGACGCCAGCTTCATCTGGGCTCTGATCATGGTACTTTGGATGTGAGACCTTTCTGACGCCCAGAGCCAGACGAGCATGGGCTTTTGGACAGGCGAACAGGTTATCAGCTTTGTTTCACGACTGGTAAGTGGTTTAAAGGTTAGGAGCTGAGGACCAGCTTGGCACGGCTTCGGGCATGGCGCTGGCCATGGTCATTTGGTACGCCGGCAACGGCCGCGGTGACGGTAACCCGTACGGAACGGTGATAGCAACGGTGAGCTTCGCGGTCATTGCCAGGTTAATAGCAGATGGGCTTTATGATGCCTGTCATGTTTATCACCCTCGCCGCGCCTCCTAGCCAATTCGGTTACTGGGTTTTGTTCTGCGCGACAGTGATGGTATGTGCAGGAGTGTGGCACCGTCTGACAGCACAGCTTATAGTCGGATATTCCTGGATTGATACACACCTACCGTCGACCGCGAATCAAGGCAAGGGCGCCGAAACGGCTGGCCGTCGTGGCCTCATGGTCGTCATTGGTGCGTTCCTGACCGTCCTGGCGCTTACACCCCAGGATTGACCGCCGCGTTTATCGTTGTCATCTTTCCGCGACCTCGCTCGTCACGCCGGAGCGTGCGTGAAGGCCTGTCGCGCAACATTGCCTCCCTCAGCGGCCTGTACACCATGGACGTGATGGGGCTAGAGTGGCGGCGCAACGAGCGGAAACCCATCGCCCTCGCACGACATCACGCGCTATGGATTAACGCACATGGGCGCCTGGCGCAGATCGAGGCACAAATGTCCAACGCCAAGGCCGAGATTGACCTCATGTTGGTTGTGCGGCGTGAACTGCGGAGCTGTTGCCCAGCTGATGCGCATCAGGGGCCCGTGGCCGCAAAGTCTGTATGCCGAGTTACAGATGGTGCAGAAACAGATGCTTGCGGCGTCGAGCCTGCTCGTCTCGTGCCAGCGACACCTGGCGCAGCGGTGGTGCGAGCGCCTCACGCAACACAACGACCTCCTGCACCCGGCCTTTGTCGCCGACTGCCTCTCGCTCTTTACCCTCCTGCGACATTCCCTCCGCACAGGACTCCCGCTGCCGGCCACCGTGCCCATCTTTGAACGCCTCTCGTACCACCGTTGGAACGCCCATGTCCGCTGGATAGCGGTGTATGCTGCGCGGCGCGCAGGCGTTCTTCCCGAGGGCGTTGATGAAGACAGGCTGCAGCATCCCGCTACGCGGACGTACGGCGGCCACGGCGCGCGCGAAGAGTGGAAACGCCAGCGGTGGGGCGGGGACATGCCGACTGTGCGCCGGCCAAAGCGCCGGCGGGGCCCACCACGCCGGCGCTGGGCTGGCATGCAGCGAAAGGGAAAGTGGGAGGACTATTACGGAGATTCAAATAGCGACAGCCAGGATGTGTCCACTCGGAGTGGGGGGGCGCAGCGCCACTCTGGCGACACGGCAGTGAGCAGCGGCTCTTCGGGGACCTCGGGCTCGAGTTCGAGCCACGACAGCGCCGCCCCGCTATGTCCTTCGTCACGACCGCGAGCGTCATCTGGCGTCTCGGCACGCCCGGCACGGCCGCCGAGCCCAGGCGACGGCAAGCTCCCGCCCCTTGTCCCGGCGATCACGGACATTGGCCTGGCGAAACGGCCGCCGCCACCGACGTTACGCAACCAGCTGGCCCTAGTCGAGCGGTTTGCAAACATGCTCAGCTGGCCCGAGATCCATGTAAGTAGCATTCATTCTCAAGAGGGAAGGCCGAAGCCGAGGTATGTGTGAGCAGTGCTGACGCGCAGGATGCCCAGTTCGCGACGTACGCGACGGTGCTTATCGCAATGACGGACATGATCGGGGCGCTTAACGACATGCACCGCATCATTCTGCGCCTCGTCGGCGAGGATGACCTGGGTGGATTCACAATTGATCCTGAGCGCGGGTGACAGCCAGGAGTAGTGATGAGATCTGCCGCTGCCGCCGCTACCGTCGTCGCCGAGGAGCGCCATTTAGTGATGGTGGCTCACCGTAAACACATCACACACAATACCTGGAACGTAAATGCACAGTACCTTTTGTTTTGCATGCATCTTGGGCAAAGCCAGAAGCTTCAGTGGCGTACGAGCATGGGCCGTGGCGCAGACTCCCGGCGGCGACGCTTGAATAATACGTTGGGGATGCAGCCGCTGCGCGCTAGGGTGTCATGGCAGTGCTCGCTTGAAGAAAGCAGGTCATCGCTACCAGTTTCGGCTCCATTCCTTCGTTTCGACTGATGGCCACTGTTGAGTTCCAGCGCCCTCTTCATGCCATATCAGTAGCAGCATCCCGTCGTGAAGCATGCATTGCCCTCACCCGCTCACTACTCTTTAATAAAAGCCAAGCTCAAACAGCAGCAGCCATGCCGTTTCCGACCTGTCTCCTCGACCCACCTCACAAGTGCCCTACCATGCCACCCGAAGAGCTCACCGAGGACCAGTGGGTCGCCCTCGATGTGGTGACCAACTACTTCAATGCTCCCGAGCGTACCCTGCCCGTGTGCCAGGGCTCGTTCGAGCATGAGCCCCTGTCTGAGCGCGAAATGATGTTCCTGGTGAGTTGGCAGGTGGGCCCTTCGTCGTGCTGACTTTGCAGAGCCAAGAGACCATCCTTCGGTGTGTCGCCGCCGAGTGGTAGATTGACGCTGACGGCAGGTTCATTAGAGCATCAGGCAGCGCGGAGGCTGCGCGGCAGAGACTCGAGCGGTGTCTCGTGTGGCGGCGCACAGCACATCTCGATGACATTGACCACCACGCCCTGTCTTGTGAAGAGGAGGTGAGTAACCGAGTTTGTGTGAGTGGCAAGTACTGATCACCCACTGTAGTCACGCCTAGGCAAAAGTGTTGTGCAGGGCTTTGGACCCTCTGGCATGCCTGTGCTCTACTTCTTCCCCAACCGCAACGTCCTGCCACCTGAGCGGCGCAAGGCTCTCAACTCGGTACGTTAATTACACGGTGTGGGGTAGCTGGGTAGTGCCATTGGCTCCGCCCCACGCTTACGTCGTATGACGGCTGGTTTGGCGCCGCTGACCCGCCACAGGTGTACATGCTAGAGCGAGCGATTGACCTCATGACCCATGGCGTGACGTGAGTCATTTTGCTACAATTGTGGCGGTGGAACCTCGCTTAGGACCAGCTGACGTCGGCAGCAAGGTGACTGTCATCTTTGTGTTTAGCGGGGGCAAGAGACAGGGACCGCCGACAACCATGAGCCTCGCGCGCGAGACGCTCCAGATTCTCAGCGAGTACTACCCCGAGTGTCTCGGCACGGCTGTGCTGTACGAGATGCCATGGGCGGTACGGAGCTTTGTCTCGTGCGTGTGGCCCTTTATAGACTCGAACACGCGCGCAAAGGTCCGTATCTGCTCGGGCGGCAGCATCAACGAAAAGGACGTGCCCCGCCACACGCTCCTGCGCGAGTGCGGGGGCGAACTCGAGGTAAGCCACAGAAAAAGAAGAGGGAAAAGAAGAAGGAGCTAACGACAGTGTCCGTACGAGCACGAGTCGTACTGGCCCACACTCATCTCGGTGTGCAAGGCGCGCCGGGACCAGTACCTGCGCCAGTGGCGTGCGCTTGGTCCCCCGCGGTGCGGCCGTGAGGAGCGCGTGTTTAAGACGTCCGACATTACTCTCAAGGTAAACCCTCCGCACAGCCCCAGTCTCAATTCCGTGGGGACGCCGAGCATGTCGACGGGCTCGAGCCCGAGTTTCCGCTCGTCGCCGTCCGTCGCGAGTATCTACAGTGAAACCCACGGCCTCGTTGGCCGCGAGAGAGGGTCGCCGCAGGCCCTCAAGTCGGCCGTCTAGACTCGCGTAACAGCTGCAGTACAGACTTTGTTACACACGCAATATAGAAGAAGGCTGTAGATGACGCCCCCTCGCTTGGCACGAGTGCGTCTAGTGGCCCACTGCAGGCCGAGCCAACCACCCGCCACCCGTTGATCAGCAGAGTAAAACTAAGCAGAAGTTAAGCCAAACCACATGCATACATTCTCGAGCACGCCAGCGAGCCATTTGTTGTCAAGGCAGCTAAGCGACTGACGTCGGGGTGGAGCTCGGAGACTTGTACGCGACACTGCAGTGCAGTGCAACTTTCCAGACGACACTACTGCCGTACTGCCTTGTGTCCTTCGCAAGGTAAAACTAGAGCTTTTAGTGGCGCCTAGGTGATACTGTCGCATAGCCTCTTGGGCACCGTCAGAAAGATCCAGCTTCTACTTGGCGTTCGCTTGTAGCCGCGACCACTCGACCAGCGCAGCCATGGCCAAACCTTGCCCGTACGGCATGGGGACGAGCGGGACGTTTTTATAAAAGTCGATAGTATCGCCAATGGCCGTGCCGTACGAGACGTTGACGACTGTGCCATCGGGCTGGATGTTCGCGACGACGGCCGCGAGGGCGCGCTCAGCAGCGACAAGATATTTGTCGCGGTCGAGAATGCCCTAAAGGTGAGCTTTTGGCTAGGAAAGGCAAGTACTCACTATCCGGACGCCCATGAGTATACCCGCTGTGAAGCCGGCGGTCCCGCTGACTTCGAGGTAAGACGTGGTGTCGTCGAGGACTGTGTGCCACAGCCCAGACGCGTCCTGGAGCGGGAGGAGCGCGTCGACCTGACGCTGGAACGCCGCCACGAGGGTTCGCCGCACGGGATCGGCGTGGGGCAGGCGCTCACCGAGGATCTCGAGGAGAAGCGGAATCGCGTAGGTTATCCAGCTGTTACCGCGGGCCCAGCGGCACCGCGCAAAGTTGTGTCCTCCCGTTGGGCCGGTAAACTCCCATCCGTGGAACCATAGCCCCGTCGCCGTGTCCTGCAGGTACCGCAGGTGCACGAGGCACTGGTACTTTGCTTCGTCGATGTACGCCTGTTTGTCTAGAAGCACCCCGATGCGCGCGAGCGGCACGACCGTCATGAACAGCGTGTCGTCCCATAGTTGTTCATTGTTGACATTGCGGTATGTGACTGATGGTCAGCGAGTTGGTGAAAGGCGGGGGCGTACTATGTTGAAAGCCACCTTCTTGTGTACGCGCGAGACCATCAGGTCCATCGTCCATTGCCCATTCGGCCCACTCGCGTACCCAGGCATCCCAACGCGCATCGCACACGCTCCCGTCACCTATGAGCGACGCGAGGGCGTACAACGGCGCCATAGTATTGATGTTCTTTGGTGCGCCCGCACCGCCAGTGGCGGCCCACTGGAACTCGAACCAGTCCATTATCGTGGTGCGCGCGTACGCTGCGGTGCGCGACGACGGCCGCGTGGCCGCATACTGTGCCTGCGTCAACCGTGTTCCCCGCCCACGTCGTCCTTCAGGACACCGACATACGTTGTACAGCACGGCCAGCGCCACGCCCTGGTTCCAGTCCCACGCCGACCATTCTTTCTGGCTCACGACTTTGCCGTCCCTACCTGTCGCTGTTAGCATTCACAACCCGGGTGCTCACTCACTCGTCACTGTCGCTGTTCCCTCGTCGTCCTTCAGGTTGACCAGCGAGTCGGTTAGGAGGCGCACGAGGTCGTCGACGCGCTCGGCCGTCAATTCATCAATTCCGTTCACCGCAGTCATGGTTTCGTGTCGGTACCCATCGCGACCTCGTCGTCGATGCTGTTATACCATTCGCGGCCCATCCAAATATGGCACACCGCGGCATGTCGGCGCCGAACTCCCGGTCCGCCGGGCCGCACCACACCTCGGCCAGCCCCGACAACCTCCAGGCGGACTATACGATCGGACGACCGGACGACTGTAAAGTTTGAGCGCGTGCGCCTCACGTGCACCACGCTTTCTGCGCATGCGGAACCGCACGAAGCAGCAAGCTCGCAGCGAGCCTAGCTTACCGCACCTAACCTGTGTCGTGTGCATGCCTGATGGTTTCGCTTGAATTTGGGGTAGTCACCCTGGCCACCCTGGCTATCAGATAACCTGAGCACGCACCAGTTTGTCCGTTTCGAGGCAGCTGAGGCCATCCCGCGATGAGATCCATCGCTCTACATGTCCGTGCCCAGAGAATTCTCGATCCGGGCCATTGTTCGTCTCCTTCTGGACCGAACCGTTTCCCTTTGCCTGCATGCATACAAGTTAAGCGACAATGCTTGCTCTCGTCGTCCCGGAACAAAGTTGTTCAGGTCTTGTTCGGCATGTTCATGCGTGGCCTTAGCGCGTCGGCCGATCCTCCTCACACGTCGGCCAATAAACATGCGCCCATCGCACTGTTACACCGGCCCCTGTGAGCATGTGCAAGGCGACGTCAGGATCACCCGCTCCGTCATGACACTCTTGCTCTGTCCGTTCCACAGCCACAGGCCGCTCAGCCATGCTCGGCAGGTACCAGATCTGGTCTCATGCACAATTGCGGCAGATCTGCGCCTCACAGCCGTGTGCAAACCTCGTCCGACTAGCCGCTCCACTCATCACTGCCGCCCACGTCGACGTCATGTGCTGTAATACCCTCGGTCGCCAGCAATACCTCGTTCCCCCTCACCCCACCCCACGTCGCATGCATGAGACTGCCCAGAACAGCTGCACAGTGTTAAATAGGGACGCGAAAGGGATCCGGCGTCTTGGCAGGTATAGGACGTCGTCGGCCGAACTTTCACATGGGTGAGACGTGGCGGGCTTTTTGTCATTTTTTTAGGAATGCAAGGGTTTATCTGATTAGAGTGGGGACGGAAAGTTGGTGCAAGACACCGCCCAGATCTCCTCAACGGCGACCCATTTTTTCTCCTCGCGCCTTACATCACAGCCGACGACGGCTCCATTTAAGTCACAAGGGTGGTAGAGCTTGTTGTGTCTCCCCTTCGTACCGCAGCTGCACCTCTCCAAACATGTCGCAGCTCTACGACTCGCCCGCTCAGGCGGTCGACATCAAGCGCCGCGTCTCGCGCACGGAACAGGTCGTCGAGACAAAGTCGCCTGGTGTGCGCCGCATCGAGGCCATTTCGAGCTGCTTTACCACCTGGCACAAATACGTCCTCTTCTTCTCCATCTTCCTCGTTGCTTGTAAGTTGCTCAAGCCAAGCCGACGTCGTGGCAGGGAGCTGACATCCAGATGCCTATGGTCTCGACGGCCAGTGCCGGTACACTTTCCAGGCGATCGCGACCAACGACTGGGGTCAGCTGGCGCTTATCTCGACTGTCAACGTCGTGCGTTCAGTCGTCGCGGCCGCCATTCAGCCCCCGCTGGCAAAGATCTCAGACTACTGGGGCCGTGTCTCCATCCTCGTCATCTCGGTCGTCTTCTACGTCGTCGGCACTGCCGTCATGGCGGGTGCTACGGGAGTCCCCACGTTTTCCGGCGGCGCCATCATCTACCAGATTGGTTACTCGGCAATCATGCTCCTCGTCGAGATCCTCATCGCCGACACGACCTCGCTGAGGAACCGTCTCCTCTTCGTGAGTCGCGCGCCACACAGCCCCATCGCTAACGCTTAGTCGTACATCCCGGCCGCGCCGTTCATCATCAACACTTGGATCTCTGGTAACGTCACCGACGCCATCACCAAGCACTCGACGTGGCAGTGGGGTATTGGCATGTGGGCGATCATCTTCCCCGTCCTCACGATCCCGCTGTTCTACTGTCTCATCTCGGCCGAGGTGCGCGCGTACCGCGCCGGCCTCCTCGCCGACGTGCCAAACCCCTACAAGCAGATCTTCAGCGCGTCCCTGTGGGCAGACTTTTTCTGGCAGGCCGACGTTGTCGGCATGTTCTTCCTCGCCGCGACAATCGCACTCATCCTCCTCCCCTTCACCCTCGCCGGCGGCGTCTCCCAGACATGGGGCACAGCCAGGATTATTGCGCCCCTCGTCGTCGGTGTCGTCGTCGCCCTCCCCGCCTTTATCGTCTGGGAGGGCTGGTTTGCCCGCCACCCGCTTCTCCCCTTCCGCATCTTTAAGAAGCTTGCCGTCTGCTGTGCCATTGGCATCGCCCTTACCCTCAACACCGCGTGGTACACCCAGGGCGACTACCTCTTCACCACCCTCCAGGTCGCCTTTGGCAAGGACGTCATGACCTCGACGCGCGTGACCAACTTGTACTCGTTCTGTTCCGTCGTCACAGGTATCACACTCGGTTTTGTTGTCCGCTACGTGCGCCGCCTCAAGCCGTTCGTCATCGCCGGCGGCTTGATGTTCGTCCTTGCCTTCGGCCTGCTTATCCGCTACCGTGGCGGGCACTCGACCAGCGACTTTGCGGGTCTCGTCGGCGCCGAGGTCGTGCTCGGCATTGCTGGCGGTTTTATTCCTTACACGACCCAGGCATCGATCCAGGCCGAGGTGGCGCACGAGCGCACCGCCCTCATCACTGGTCTCTTTTTGGCGTCCTACAACGTCGGCTCGGGTATTGGCAACACCATCGCCGGTGCGATCTGGACCAACACGATGCCGTCGCACATCGAGAACAACCTGAACAACGCCGGTGTCGCCAACGCTTCGGCCATCGCGCTCGAGGCTTACGGCTCCCCGCTCACGTGGATTCTTGAGAACCCCCTCGGCACGCCTGCGCGCGAGGCCGTCGACCTCGCGTTCCGTGAAGTGCAACGATACCTCACCATTGCGGGTATCTCGCTCTCGTGCCTCCTCGTCATCTTTGCTCTTGGCCTCAAGAACCGCCGTCTCGTCGACACCCAGTCCATCGAGGGCGTCGAGAGCGACTCGGTCCACACCGCCGACTCGGACGACACGCTCCGCGAGTCGGGCCACACAACTCCGGTCACGGGAGCTCAGGACCCAGAAAAGGCCACACCTCCGCGCATCTAACTAGACTTTTGCATAGGTTTTATAATAAGCATCTTCATGTACACCATCTTGATCTACCACTTGTGTATTGATGGGCGAAGGGCGACATCCGGGCGCAATTACTCGGCGGTGGTGCTGAAACGCTTGGACACATGAAACATCATGGAACCGTTGGGCACGGTCACCTCTTCGTGTGTGCGTAGCTACAAACGTGAACCAAAGGCCGCAGCTGCCACCGGCGTGGGCAAGGGCTCCGCGCGCGTGTGCCATCAGCTGGACATTATGCACCGTGCATGTGCCCCACTGATGGCCCGAGTTCGGCACCGGCAAATGATTGTCAGCCAAAATGGCTTTGATGAGCGACAGAGTGGGGCACCCAAACCCCGGGATTTACGGCACGTCCACGTCACGGCATTGTCGCCAACGCGGGGTGGGACCGACGCGTTTCGATTTCACAAACCCAGCGCTCATCTGGCAACTACTTACTGTCGTCTGTCCACTCTCTCCCTCGACATCAACCAACCCCCCCATGTCCGTCCAGCCGCGCCTTCGGCGCAACAAGGACACCAGCGACCTTCCGCAGACCGTGGAGCGCACGTACAGTGACGACCACAAGGTGGGTGCAGCTTGTATCGGGCCGGGGTTGAGCCAAACACCCGACTGACACGACTGACACCAGCGCGATGCGTCGTTCCAGCCGCGCCGGCCGATAAACGAGGAGCGCCTGCACAAGGAGTACCTTACGTCGTGGGCCGTGTGCCTCGGTCTGACGGTTGTCGCTGCCGTTGTGCGTTTCTGGGGCATCTCGCACCCTGCCGAGGTCGTCTTTGACGAAGTCCACTTTGGCGGGTTTGCAGCGCAGTACCTCCGCCGCGAGTACTACTTTGATGTGCACCCCCCACTTGCCAAGATGCTCAACGCGCTCGCGGGCTGGATCGTCGGTTTCCGCGGCGACTTTGAGTTTACCAACATTGGCGACTCGTACCCGGACAACAATGTGCCCTACATCGGCATGCGCGCGTTCGTCGCAATCATGGGCTCCCTCACTATTCCCGTCGTGTACGCCATCATGCGCGAGTCTGGATACCCGGTCCCCATTGCGGCGTTCTCAGCCTTTCTCGTTCTCTTCGGTAGGGCTATTCCGCAGGCGTCGGCTGACCCCAGACAACGGCCATGTTACGCAAACCCGTCTGATCCTTCTTGACGCCGCGCTCGTCCTCTTCATGGCCCTGTCGCTTCTCTGCTACGTCAAGTTCCACCAACAGCGGTACCGCGAGTTTGGCCGCGAGTGGTGGTTCTGGCTCATCGCGACGGGCGCCTCCCTTGCCTGCACACTCGGCTGCAAGATGGTCGGTCTGTTCACCTTCATGACCATTGGCTCGGCTGTTCTCTGGGACCTTTGGGAGATTCTCGACATCAAGCGTGGCCACCCTATTGTGAGTATTCCCAGCTATGATGGTCAGCTAACGCCAGTCCTACTTCTGGCGCCACTTTATCTACCGCGCGATCGGCCTCGCCGTTATCCCGTTCATTATCTACCTGTCGTTCTTCTGGATCCACTTCAAGATCCTGATCTACTCGGGCCCCGGCGACACCTTTATGAGCCCCCAGTTCCAGGAGACGCTACTCGGTAACGAGCTGCTCCTCAATGCACAGGGTGGGTTATAACCTCTTTTCCTGCTGACGGCGCAGAACTGCGGTACTACGACACGATCACACTCAAGCACAAGGACACGAAGCAGTTCTTGCACTCGCACCCCGAGACGTACCCCCTGCGCTACCCCGACGGGCGCATCAGCTCGCAGGGTGAGTAATTCGAAGCTGTACAGCCTGGTGGCTGACTTGTAGGCCAACAGGTGACGTGCTACGCGCACAACGACACCAACAACCACTGGCAGATTATCCCGACGCACGGCATCCCTGCTACGGGCCGCGGTCGCGTGGTGCGCCACAACGACATTGTCCAGTTCCGCCATGTCAACAGCAACACGTTGCTGCTGACGCACGACGTTGCGTCGCCGACGATGGCGACGAACCAGGAGTTTACGACGGTCAGCCCCGACAACCACGACCGTCGGTCTGAGACGTTATTCCAGCTGCAGGTGACCGATGGCGACGACGGTGATGCGATCAAGTCGCTGTCGTCGCACTTCATGGTCATGCACATGAAGACGCGCGTGCTGCTGTGGACGCACAAGAAGGAGCTGCCCGAGTGGGCGTTTGGGCAGCAGGAGGTCAACGGCAACAAGAACCAGCACGACCGGAGCGCGCTGTGGTTTGCGAGCGAGATTATCGAAGACGGGCAGGGCATGGACTTTTTGAACCGCACCGTCGAGGTCGCAGACAAGCCTGTGCGCCACATCAACTTTTTCAAGAAGTGGGCAGAGCTCCAGATCCTCATGCTGCAGCACAACGCGGGCCTGTCGAGTTCGCACCCGTACGCCTCTACGCCCATCGAGTGGCCGTTCTGCCTGAGCGGCGTCTCGTTCTGGACGAAGAACGACACACAGGAACAGGTCTACATGATCGGCAACCTGTTCGACTGGTGGATCTGCTCCATCACCGTCTCGGTGTTTATCGGCATCATCGTGGCCGACACGATCAGTCGCCGGCGTGGTATCGAGCCAATCGACGACGAGATTCGGACGCGTCTTTTGCGCAACACGGGCTTCTTTATCGCGGCATGGGCCTTCCACTACTTCCCCTTCTTCACCATGGCCCGCCAGCGCTTCCTGCACCACTACCTGCCGGCCCACCTCGCCTCGGCGCTCGTCGCCGGCACAGTCGTCAACTTTGTTGCCATTGAGATGGTAAACTTCCCCATCTCGGTCGCCGGACCACGCACCCGCCGCCGCCCCGCCGTCCGCGCCTACCTCAACCGCAAGGGCTATGTCATCCTCGCCATCCTGTCTACGGCCGTGCTCGGGTGTTTCTTCTGGACCGCGCCGTTCACGTACGGCACCCCGCTCACCAACGACCAGGTCGGCGCCCGCAAGCTCCTCCACTCGTGGCAGCTCCACTTTGAGCCCAAGGTCGTGCATGACGTCGACGTCGGCGGCGGCCCGGGCGCAGGCGACTCGGCCGTCGCTGAGCCCGACGCTGCCGACGTCTACGCCGAGTACGACGCCGAGGTCGATGCCGACTCGGGCGTCACTGCCGAGGCGGAGGAGCACATCGAGCTCCGCTCCGAGGACGACGGGCTCGATTAAACCCCTCGCTCCACTTACCATCCACACCACGACATTCCCCCATCTTGCCCCTCCGAGTCTGTGCTCGCGCAGACGAAAGATACAGGTACATGCATCGCCTTCAGAACATCATCACAGTACACAGAGTAACCCGTGTGTCGCAGTGAGCGGGGGTGGTGTGTAACGACTAATCGACGCGGTCGTCGCCGAGGTGTGGGAGGGGGCCGTTGGTGTGCGCTGGTCTCGTCGGGGTAGGCGCTGCGGCGTATCTCCGGTCAACAGCAGCCGCGTACGTGTCGTCGTGCTTGGGCGATGGAAGGGTAGGTGCGACTGCGACGGGCGGCGCAGCCACAGGCGCCTCGTACGCGCGCCGCTTGAGAGGCGGAGAGACGTCGGCGTGGGGTCGGTAGTCGCGCCGGTCGTCGTCGTCGTAGTCGCGCACCTCGCGCTTAGAGGGCACGAGGACGTTGGCGAGAGGCGGCAGCGATGTGGCGGGCGCAACGGGGGGTCTAGTCGGTGGCTGGGAGGCTGTGCCGTTGACGCCGCGGCCGGGGGTACCCGAACCGGGACCGCGCGCGCCAGACCCGACCTGGAACTGCGTGAACATGTTCTGGTCCTCCCACGGTACGATCGAGTGGGTGGGGTAGTACAGCCGCCCACCGGCACGGCGATTCTGCGCGGGCTCGTTCTGCAGGGCCGGTCCAGAGACGACGGGCGAGGCGTGCGTGTGGCCGTTGGGTATAGCCGAGGAGGCCACGGACGATGGCTGCGTTGGCTGGCGCGCATATGGACTTGGTGTGTGCTGGGGTGCAGCCTGCGCGTGCGCAGGGATTGCCGCGTCGTTTGGGTGTGGCGGCCGACTAGACGACGTGCTCGGCGACGCCGAGTGGCCCGGCGCTGGGTCCGTCTTGCGGCGTTTTCGCCGGCCGTCCTCGTCACCTGTCCATACTGGCCGCTCGAACCCGTCTGGCAGCGCGGGACCGTGGTACGCCGACGCGACAAGCACGAGCGCGTCCGGGTTGGGCGGAAGCGTGCACGTAATCGGCGTGTCCGAGTAGACAAACAGTGACTGGCGCCAGTCGACGTACTCGTCTGTACCGACCTTGTCTACCATCTGGACACGGAGGTCAAGACCGCGGCTCGCGGGCTTGCCAGATTTCACGACGCAGAATGGACAACGCCACCCTCCGCGACCCTCGGCGTTCGCCTGGGTTATCGGCGCGTGTATGCACGACAGGTGGAAGCCCTGCTCGCACTTTGAGCATTGGACAGTGAGGAGGTGGTCGAGCGGCTCGGTGACGCACACGCACGAGAAGCGGTGCGGGTTGGCGGCTTCAAAGTCGAAGCGGGGCTTACGCGCGCGTGTGCGGCCGCCACCGGCCGCGCCGCCGGCACTCGCTCTAGCTGTCGTGGCTGGCGCAGCCGCCTCGCGAAGCCGGTTGTACAGCCAATCCTCAAACACGACGCGCACATTCCGCGCCCCGTCGATCGCGTCAATCTGTACTGGCAGTGTCCAGATCTTGCGCAAGAGATGCCCAGCTCCTTCAACGTCCTTGCGACTGCTAGGCGTTTCCATCATCTGAATCACGAGAACGGCGTAGCGCACGGTGAGCTTGAGGGCAGCCTCGATGAGGTCCAACTCGGGCGGGCGCAAAACAAAGTTCCAGTGCACCTCGTTAGCAAACTCTGCCAGCTCGTGGAACGACGGTCGGTCATCGTACTGCAGGTTCTGGCACATCTGGCACTGGAACGTCTCGGATGCCAACCGCAGGCCTGATGTCGTCTTGGCAGTAATCCCCACGCAGCGCGGATGGTACATGCCCTGGCACGTCGGACACATGATCATGTTGCTGGCTGCTGGCCCGCGGCAGAAACACACGTGTTCGTCGTTTGGGTGCGCGTCCTCTGGGTCTAGGTGGTCCTCGATGTCCCGTAGCAGGTTGGTGAGCGATGTGTTCACCTTGGTCGCCGAAACGTTAAGCAGCTTGCCGACGGCGTCCATCCATTTGGCGTTGAAGTCGAGCTCCATCTGAAGTTGCGTCACCTCTGGGAGACGGAAGCGCTTAAGTGGCCCGCTGGCCGATCGGACAGCCTTGCACAGGCGCTGTGCGGCGGCTGCCGAGCCACGCGAACGGATCAGGTTGGCGGCCGTCGTCTGCCAGGCCTGCGCTGTCTTGCGAATGTTCTCCAGCTGCCGCATGGTCTCGATCGATGTGGGCGTGAGCTCTCTACCCTCCATGAGGTTGATGACGTCGTCGAGGCTGATAGAAGGCGAGGCAAGCAGCCGATCAACCTCCTCCTTCCAGGCGCGACCCTTGGTTTCGCGGCGCCGCAGCTCGCTGACGGCCGGGTGGTCATCTGGGACGCCAAACTCGTGCGCCTCCTCGAGCAGATGCACAATGTCCGAGTACTGCAGAGCACGGTCGTCCACCTCTTCCTCAATCTTGCGGTACCACTGCAGACGCGAGACGACGGTACGCAAGCTGGCAATCTCGGGTAACACGACGTGTAGGCTCTCGCCGAGGATGAGGGCCGTCTGACACGTCTCAAAGTCGAGTTCGTCGTCGGGCTTGGCGAGAATCTCCCCGGCGTCACGGGCAAACTGGTCCATGGACTCGAGGGCCATGCGCAACTGCCCAATCTCTGGGGCATCAAAGGCGAGCTTTTCCGCCTCGGCAAGAAGGGCACGGAACGCCTGCGGGCTGCGGTCGACGTCGTCCTCCTCGACTACGATCTCGCTCTGGCGACCCTTGCGTCGGCGGCCTGTGCTCTTGCGCGTGGTCATGGCTGTCGCGCGTTCGACCCACCCATTCGCGCGATCCAGGAACGCACGCAGGTCGGCCAATCCGGGCAAAGCGTGGGGGATACGCTCGCCGTCAACGACGAGTTGCCGAATCGTCTTGAGCTGGGGTCGGGGAATACTCAGCAGGGCGTCAAGGCGATTCTCCCATGCTTCTGGCTGCGCGGCGCGCGTGACTACCGCCTCGAGAATGTCCTGCAGTTGGTTCTCGGAGAAGCGCTTGCGTAGCGTGCGCTTTGCTGGCTCGCACTCGCACAAGAGATCGGCATGGTCAAAGCATGTAACGAGGTTGGTGCAAGAGCACGTCACCTGCGAGAGGTAGCAGAAACCCTTGCACACGCAGCACTGGTACTGCGTTTCGGGCACATCCTCTTCGTGGAGGACCTCTTCAAGACCAGGCAACGCGTCGCGTAGCCTGTTCCGACCAGCCGACTCGTCGTCGACCATCTTGCGCAGGCTGTCCTGTAGCCAGAGCGCTGTCTTGATGGTGTCCGAGTAGAGTGTAATTGTGATAAGCAGCTCGTGGTGCGAAAACACGGGGGGTTTGGCGTGTTCGCGGTACCGCATTACCGACTCTTGTCCCTCCGGCAACCAGTCTGGGAGGGCAAAGTTCACAGCCTCGTTGAAATTTAGCTGTGTATATCAGCGACAAGATCCATCACTCCAACGCACGCCGTGATTGAACCCGCAGTGGTAGGCCTTGGGGAAAGTGATGACAAACTCGTTAGGGCGCTGGTCGCACGCATAGGTGTCCACACCCAGATCGCGCAGCCGGCCCGGGTTCATCATCGTCACCAGCTGGTACAGCAATGATGGTTGGCGCTCAAACAGCTCTGGCGCTTCACTCCGGATTGCGGCCTCAAATTTCTCGGCCTGGCTCCCAGGAATTCCATACCACGTCTTGGTTTCGCCCCAAAACACTGTACGTCAGCCATCATTCCACGTCCGTGACGAACTGTAGTTGACACTGTATGTGTAGTGGTCCTCGTTGTGCCAGCAAAAGGCAGAGAAGAGCATTCCAACATAGATCCAGGGCACAGTCATCCCAGAGATGTCCGACTTGATGTAGCGCAGGAGCGAATCGTGCAAGATGGGCATGTTGTTCAGATTCCACGGGTCGCTCGAGTACTGGTTTGTGGGATGCGTCTCGAGCGTAGGCGCGGCGCTGCCATGGGTCGTCGAGTGGACGTCGGCACCATACTCGACCTCGACCGTGTCGTCCTGGCTCTCGACCAGACGCCAGAATTCGCGCTCGACGTCTGCCTCGGAGATGCTCGCCCCGCCCATTTGGCGAGTGAGTGGACCAACAGGCGCGTTGGTCGGGCAATACCGGGTGAACCACTCCTCTGTGAACGCTGTGTCGCGAGCCTGGAACGATGGGAGGGAATGCTCCTCACCCTCGTCGAAGCCATAGTCGTCGCCGTTACCAAGCAGACACGCCGTGCAGTACCACTCGTTCGCGGGAATACCCGACAGTGGTGGGTCGAGGCAATATGTGTGGAAGCCTCTGTCGCACCCGTCACACAGAAGGATCTTTGGCGCATGGTTGCCCAGCCCGCAAATTTCACACACCTATGCGTCAGTACAAGCCCCTTGCCGGCCACACTCACATCTCCTTTTTCGTACTTTGTAGGCTGCTCTGGCGAGCCCGACGCCGACGATGAAGCTCGTGAAGACTCCTCCTCGCTGAGCTCGCTGTCACTGCCATGACTACTCGTCTGGAATCCAGGGACCTTGATGCGGATTTTTGCCGGTGGTGCGAGCGCCTGGTTGCCCGCGGCCGACGCACGTCCCCCGTCAGGGCCCAATGACATTGCTGTCAGTTGCGAAGCGGGCTTGATGGCACCCATCCGCGAACGGGGCGACGTCCGCACACCCCCCATCTTGCCAGAGGCCGTCGGCGTGCCGGGCGAGTTTGCCGCAGTCGTCGTCTTACTCTTCACTGCGCTTCCCGGCGCTGGCGTGGCGGGCGACTCGGGGGAAGATTTGGCGCGCAGCGCCCAGTTTTCAAACGGCAACACTATCTTCGTGTACGCCGCTCTGACCTGTGGGCTGGCGTTGGGGTTGTATCCTAGCTCTTGTGTAATCTTTGGCCAGGCCTTGAGGCGGTTTACCTCGTCAATCCCGCCGAGCTGGTTCACCTCCTTGCGGAGTCGCCACAGGTCGAGCAGCCGGTGCTCGATTCTAGGAATGTAGGCGGTGGCGTCACCCTGCTGCTTGTGGAACATGCTCAGCTGCTCGAGAAAGTTGATCTTGGCACGGGATGCTGCTTCTATAGAGTTGAGACGCTGCAGGCGGGTGGTGAAGCGGAACTTGTCCGTCTCGACAGTGAAGGGCATGTGCCACCCTTCTGGGGGCACAATCTTGCAGATGCCATACTGCTTGGCCTCTGGGCCGATCGAGTCAATGTACGCCATGGGGTCGACAAATTCCTCAGCCGTGGGGTAGTATGTTGGACAAGTGGGAAGGTTGAACAAGCGCGGCTGTGTGCTCGGCCCCGGGTCCGTTGGCGCGACAGTGCGGACTGAGCCGAGGTCAAAGGGTGGATTCTCGACGTGTGGACGCTTGAGCGGGTTGCGGAGCACAGATGGGCCTGCAGGCAGTGCTGGCGGCGGCACAAACGACGTCGCCGCCGGTCCAGCAGAGGTTGCCACCTGCGCCGTCGGTGTGCCCACGCGGTCTAACTTTGAGATGGCGTCCTGCTTGGACTTGCGGGCGCTGCGCTGTAGCTCGGCCTCCTCCTTGACCTGCGGCGGCGGCGCAGGTCCAAACTGAGGAAAGTTGGTGCACGAGACAAAGACGGGCTTTCGCTTCTTGGGTGGCTGCGGCTGCTGGGACTGCGACTGTGAAGGTGTCTGCGTCGGCGACGAGGGCTTGCTAGGTGAGCGCTGTGAGCGTTGCGACGACGACCCGTTCCCGTTAGCCATGGTTGACGACCGCGTTGTGCGCGGCGTCTGCGCCTTTTGCGACGAGCCGCGGAGTGAGCGGCCGCTGCTGGCCGAAACGGGTGGTGAGGGTCCAGCAGTATTGGAGCTGGCGCCTTTGGGCGGCGTAGCTCTGTCGGGAGCAGCGGCCGCCATCGTGGGTGCAACCTGTTCGGGATTTGAGGTTGCGGATGCTAGGATGAGTGTGTTGTGATGCAAGTCCGAGCGAGGATTAGCGGACTTTAAAGGCCAAGAGGAGGCGTTGTGGGTTGAGGAGAGAAAGGTTGACGGTGACAAGAGACAATGGAAGAATAAGAATGCGAGTTGGTCGGAGGATGCAGTGTGCGGCGACGTCCGTCTCGCTTCAAAGGTAGTGACGCTTTGGGATTCGAGTTGACGACCTTTTGTTGCCTACCTGCCTTTGTGTGGTGGCCTGGTGAGAGAATGCCGTTCGTGTAGGATGCGGTGGCGGCGACTGAGAATGTTGCAGTAGTTGAACGTTGTTCAACAAGATGTAACCGATGCGTCGTTGGGTGGCCGATTCCGGAGACATCAAACCTAGGTCGACAATAATGCCTTCAAGTTGCGCCACACGGCTGCGACTTTGGCGTTCGGTTCCTTGGCCACTCGACTTTGTGGTCTTGGCCCGTTCCCAGCCGTCGCCAACTGACTGCTGTACCCACTCTGCATCATGTAACCCCCCCCTGTCTCTCGGCCGTTTCTACACGTAACTCCCCTAACTCGTTGGAACCGCGCGCCGTCATTTTCATGAGCGGGGGCGGGCTGTCAGGCTCAAGCGCAAGGCGGAGTATCCACAGTTCCACCTCTCGACGCAATGTAGCGGCAGCAGCCTTGTCACAACCCATGTCCGCTTTGGGCAATACACAAGGGGCAAATTCAAAGCCGGAGATTAAAGCCCACGTCATTTACCCACGCGAGTTATGCGTGAGAACCACGCACATGTCGCGTGGCAAATAAGCGGGAGAAATTAAGACATTGAGAAATCGAGAAATCGGAGCTGTCGGAATATTTCCGGCTTTTTACCCTACGCGCCCTACGCCGACGCGTCCAGAAACCCTCCTCGCCTCGCTTAAGTTAAGTGCCACAACAAACCCTCGACGCAAGCAAGATCTCACCAGAGGCATTTACGTTCAACGTGCACTCCCGAGAGGGGAAGGGGCGCCTGATCGACCCCACGGCCTCACACCTGTCGTGCGTTACCCTCATGTCACACCAGTGGCCCGGCCGCCGGCACCGGACGATGTTGTCTCCTCTATTCTCGGACATCATGATGGGCACGCATGAGCCGTGGCTCTGACGTCGTGTAGTAGCTTCCTTGATTTGAGAAAAGGAGCATGTGCCACCAGCCTGTCACCACTTGTCACCGTCAGACAGACCAGTGGTAGTCATGTTGTGAGGCGTGGTGTATTAGAATCATATCAATGTGAGCCAAACAAATCAGTTCAGCCATCTGCCACGACATACCGTAGGCGAGAGGGTGGTGGCTCCACAACGACGCAGGCGGTGGTGGCGGGGTGGGCGTTGTCGCGTCGGATTGTAACTGGCTTGAAATGCTCCCAGAACCTCGATTGAGCCAAACAGGTAAGCGGCTTTGAATGGTGGTTGTTACACGATGGAACCGGCCCGATGCTCGGTACGGCGCCCTCGTTTTCTGGACAGGACTGCCCTGCCGCGCCCAAGTAAGTCGGCCACCAGCTGAGGTCTAGGCGCCAGGTTGCGACGTCATGCCGGCCACTAGAAGGTGGACATGCGTTCAAAACATGTCGGTGCCGCCTCTCTCGGCAGCCGAAAGCGAACGGACAAACCCAGTTCTCGTTCCTTACAGGATGATCTCTGGTGTTTGTCTGGAGCGAACGAGTAAGCGCTAGAGCGTGTCGCGACCGTCGTGTTCCCCGAAGACGATCTCAGATGTTCCCTCATCATCTCCCTGACTGCCGCAGACATCCAGGAAAATTACACGACTACAGTTGAGGGCGGAGCTTGGGGAATAGGTTCTGTGACTGGCACGCGTCGTAAATCCGGACGCGCTGGCGTAATCCAAACGAGGTTTGGCGTGTTTTGCTGTGATCAACGCCTGGATAGGTGTAGACCCTGGGCTACGCTGCGAGAGTGAAGCCTGCATATCGAGTACCAGTCTTTACAATACCGTTGGGTGACGCTTGGGGGAATAGGAATTAGGGATACGCATAACGGACGCGTCGTGCAAGCGCGTCACAGGGTGAAGTGGGACGTGGAATAACGTATTTGACGGCATTTAGAGTTGGACAGCTGTCCCATTTCCCATTCCAGGAAGATTATGTTTGCGTCCCGAACTGTACACGTCGTGGTCGTGGGCACTGTACGTACTCTGCGTCTATGCACTACTTTACTCTTCGCTGCTGTCACTTGTCATCCCCCTTCTACCATCTCGCCGGAGTTTGACATCATGAACTCCCCCTGTTTGTTTTTCTGTGAAGCTCCAAGTCAGGGTTACAATCCGGGATCCGCTTTTCCTGAGATGACATTGCCCACGGTATACCACGGTCACTGCAAACACCACGCACCCTGACCTCCCCCGTTGCCGGGTGCCCTGACTGACCGTCGGTCCAGAGAGTGTCAAGTTGGCACAGTTTCACTCCTCCAAAGTGTGCAGACCGAGGGGACATTCACGGGAGTGCACAAGTGAGTTTGGTATGCCGCGGGCCACGGGTAGGGTGAAAGGATCATGGATCATGGATGCATGAATATAGCAATGAGCAATGAGGAGGAGACAAAAACGAGGACCTGAGGGCGCGCACTTATGGATTGAGCGTGAGGTCGTTGTGTCCGTCCACACAGGTTGTATGTTTTGTGGATACCCACGAGATGAAGTACGACGGCCGTGGTGCCTGCTCCATCACGAGAGCCCACATGCGATGAAGACGGCACCCCCGACCGATGCCGTTGTTCCGATGTTTGGACACGAGCGTCGGTGCCGACGGAGTCTGATGGTCTACAGAAACAGGAAATCTGAACAGCCACTGAGCCACTTGGAGGCGTACATGCAACATGACTTGACGTCGGGTGACCAGAAGAGTACGCAGAGTCTTGCCCACCCGTTGGTTGGGGCACAACACTGCATGATATGATACAGTGAGCGCGACTGCTGGGCATCATGTGGATGTTTATACCTGCGCCCTTTTGTGCAGTGTGATCGGCCAGCATTCTGCATTGCCCGCCACGTCCAAGCGTAAGGGATTGGTACGGGGTGGCAGTGCATCGGGATATGATATGCTCAGAGCATGCATGCATGCATGCATGTACACAGCCTAGTCAGACGTTTGTCGGCGTCGAGACGTCCGTGCAGCCAGCATATAGCATATTGTGAGGAGAGGGCGAGGTATGAGGTGTGGCCAGTGTGGCGGGGTGAGAGAATTGATTCCGGCCATCACCTATTGATTTTGTTGATTTCAACGCATCAGATCAGATTCAGGGGGCGTCGGAGGGAGGGGGCACAGAAGGGAGGGGACCAGGGGAGGGGGAGGAGCTCGGCAGGGAAGATTGACAGAGGGGACGAGCAGTATTCAGGGTTGAACGCCACAAATCCTTACCCAGTCCCTTAATGGGGCGTTTTGAGACGCGCAGAGGGCAGAAGGGGAGAGGCATATGATACGACGCGGTTGCCGAGCCTACTCTTGTCTTCCCTCTACAGTCTGAGTTTATGTCACCCCCTCACTTTAAGACCAAAGACCCAAGAACACACGGACACCCAATACACACAGCTTATTACACCACTCACCATCACCCCGATTACCTTGCCTCTTCCGCCTCTTCCGCCTTGCTCTCTCTGCTTCCTTCCCCACCCTCCTCCCCCCACCCCCTCCGCCCCCCTTTCGCCCCCTTTCCTCTTGTCCTGATCATCCACCTCCCTCCCCTCTCTCCTAAACGTGTGTGGTGTGTGTGGTGTACGGTGTGTGTGGTGTGTATGTGTGTCCTTCCTCGTCTTGACAACAAACTCCTCATCCCTCTCCATTCTCTCTCTTTCATCTCTCTTGCTTGTTCTTCTGTGCTCATTCTTTCTTTTGATTTCATTTCCATCACGACACACACACACACACACACTCCTTTACAACTAATACCCAAGACCCATACGCTTCGGCTACTCGACAGCCCCTCGCCGTCCGACATTGGCCGCCCACCACCATGGCCGCCCAATTCCAGTCGGCGCCGGGCCCCTCGCGTCCTCCTCATATCGTTACAAACTTCCCAACACCAACCCTCCCTCCCATCGGCGGCGCGCAGTTGGGTACAGGCCGTCCAGAGCCACCAGGAGCTTATCCTGCTCAATCCACCACCTACCAACCTCCCACCGTCAACCGCTTCCCTTCCCCAGCAGCCCCTTCCTCCCCTGGCCCCATGGACATGCCCAACCCAACAGTGGCCGGAGTCCGCCGCGAGGACTCGGCCGCAAAGCGTAACCCCTTTGCCGACCTCATCGAGACGGAAAAGGTCTACGTAGAGCAGTTGACGCTCGTCATTCGGGTACGTGTGATTAAACGCGTGACGCGCAGCGCCTCTTTCCACCATCGTCCGCTAGGCTAACCATCTCCGCAGAGGGTCGCGGCCGCTTGGTCCAGGAGAAACCTTCCACCACCCAAGCTCGACGCAATGTTCCGTTGCGTCGAAGCCGTGTACCGGGCCAACCGTGCTTTCGGCGTCGTAAGTTGTCTCTTCAATCCCATCCCTCCCGTCTTCGCTTTTTCAAAGGGCACGCTGGGCTAACGCGTTACACAGAGGTTGAAGGAAATTGGGCCCAACCCCTCTGACCCAAAGTCACTGGGCGACCTCCTCATGCGATGGGTGAGTTCTAGGCCATGGAATATGAATGGATCGTTTTTTCCTCCTTGCTAACATGTCAGATCGACGACCTCGAGCCTGCATACGGTCGCTATGCGACCATTTTCCTTGCTGGCTTTAACAACTATGCTCCTGTTGCTAGCAACCCGCTGCTTCCCCCCATCCTTGACGAGGTGTCGACCACTTGCCCTCCCGCACCCCCACTGCAGCGGTGGTCCCTCGATGCTCTCTTCCTCCTCCCCTACACCCGCCTGCGGTACTACCGGAAGCTCTACTCGCGCCTTTTGCAGAACACTGTCGAGGGTCGGAGTGACCACCGGCTACTGGCGACAGCGTGCCAGCGTCTCGAGACGCTTGTGGATGATGTTGAGGATCGCTTGGAGACGGATGTGTCTGAGGAGGAGACGCCTGTCCCTTCTTCTGCTGGCGCCGACGACGAGAGCAAGGACAGCACCTGGCCCAATGAGAAGGGTCGCACTAGCGGCGCCAGCTCCGGACCCGACAGCTCTGTCGAGTCCCAGTCCGTGTAAGTAGCTCGCTGCATGTCGAGTCCAGCAATGTTGACTGAAACAGCCTCTCCTCGTTCAACTCGCGGATGGACAGCACGCGCAACTCGCAAACGTCTGCGGGCACGAGCATCACACATTCTCCTGGGCACGCCCCCAAGATTGCTGTGCCTCCCCTGACGATGCCCTCGCAGGCCGTCAACGACCTCGAGCTCCGCATCGACTGCGAGCGGACCATTGACCTCTTCACAATGAAGGCGAGGGTGAGTCCAGAAGCACCTGCGTTTGATTACTGACAATCTCAGAAATGCAAGCTGCACATGAACCCGCCCAACCTCAACTACCAGCGCCAGATACGGACCTCGCACGACGTGATCATTTACTTCACCCCGACGTCTACGGGCGAACAGGTAGTCCACCAACGTGCCCACATCTTCATCCTGACCGACCTCTTCCTGATTACGGACCGCATGGAGGCCGCTGAAAAGGCCGAGATGGCCCAGCAGGTGGCGCGTCAGCAACCTGACCGTCTTGGCGAGGGATCGCCTATGCCTGAAATGTGGTTGTCGTACCCGCCTTTGGCCGGCAAGCACCTTGCCGTGGTCGAGGGCGCGCAGGCCAACGTCGTCGCAGTCACGGTCATGCGCAAGGAGACGTTTGTGATCCACGCCGAGTCGGAAATCGAGCGCGACCAGATCATGAAGAGCATACAGGAGTGCATCGAGTTTGCGACGTACACGTCGCAGCGTACCACTCCCCTTCCGTCGCCAGTGGACGGCAAGCCTCGTTCCCCAGTATCGCCAGGCTCTTCGATGCGTTTCCCCAGCCCGATGAGCCCCATGACCACCACCACCACGTCGCCCGAGTCGTCGGCGTCAAACCTAGCCGTTCCCATGGGCAGCATGCAGCTCGACCCAACGAAGCCCGCCCCTCAGTGGAACCAGCAGCCGATGGGCCCGCCCATGCCCCAGGTCATGCCCCAGGGCGGTCCACAGCCTCAGCCGCGTGCTGGCGGTCATCCCCCTCGCGGCGCCAGCTTGAAGTACCCGAATCGCGTTGCAAGCCCGCAGTCGCCCCCGATTGGCCCCCCTCCCATGTCGCCGTCGTCGCAGAGGTCGGTCCCTCTGCCAATGTCGAGCATGTCTGAGCCTGGTATTCCCCACGGCCCGATGCGGAACGTGTCGATGCATTCGACCGGCTCAAGAGAATCCGGACCCATGAGCCACTCGGCGGCTTCGTCCCCGCGCATGCCCGCCGGCGCCTTCCCTGCCATGCGTCAGCCGATGCCCCAGATGGCGCGGCAAGCGTACGGCCCCGGCCCAATGCGCACCGACTTGCCGCCCGTGCCGCAAGTTCACTCTGGCTCGCACCACTCGGACAGCGGCATCCTCGAGCGGCAGTCATACCCCGAGCGCTACATGAACAACGGCCCTGGCACGCCTCAAGGCCCCCCTCGTGCGCGCTCGGCCGAGCCGTTCCGCGACGTCGACCCCATGCGGCCCCCTGACAAGCCGTCGGCTCGTTTCGGTGCCCTTCGCTCAGAATCTCCGGTGGCGGGTTCCTCGCCGATGCCGCTGCACCCCGACGATTCTCCGCCCCCTTCGCCTACACTTGAGGAGGCGCCAACGATCCGTGGACCAACGTCGATCACCGCGCAAATGAAGTGCAAGGTTTTCCTTCAGCAGGGCCACCAGCAGTGGAAGTCGCTCGGCCACGCCAAGCTCAAGCTCTACGTCGAGAAGGAGCGTAAAATCAAACAGCTTGTGGTTGAGGCGGACAACCGGTCAGCGCAGACTCTGATCTCGACTATTGTCCTCACGGACGGCGTCGAGCGTGTCGGCAAGACTGGTGTGGCCGTCGAGGTTTCGGACAAGGGCCAGCACACTGGTATCATTTACATGATCCAGCTGCGCAACGAGTCGTCGGCCGGCGGCTTGTACGAGTCGCTCCTTGCCGGCTCTGACCGTGCGCGCTAGGGCACGAGCTACAGCCACCATAACAGCCCACTTCTGTGACATATCTCTTGTGACTTTTTACGCGCATTCCACGATTACCACTACTACCCTTTAGACATGAACGATCACCCTCGTCTCCCCCAACCCAACACGTTGCACCGTTGCATCCCCCAAAACGCGACCAGAACATTGTCACCATGGATACATACGATTATACCCCGCTCATTTAGCCCATTGCTCCTACCCACCACCCTCATGCTTTCGCACCTCGCCCCTTCATTCGCTCCACTATACATTATACACACGAGAACATTGGGCAGCGTATTTCCACCAATTTTTTTGTAGGTGTATGCAATCTGCGTGCATTGGAGTCGGTGTTGGCCGTTGGAGCGCGTCGGCATACGTGGCGTGCGTCAGGTGAGGTGGGACATAGCCCTGGGTTAGGACCATGGAACATGGAGCGGGGTGTAGTGTAGTTTGGCCTGGACGAGTATCAAGTCAGTGCACAAATTCAAATTTGTATTTAAATCAATTCATTTGTGTCTGATTAGCTAGGAAGGATATTGCGAGTTTGGTTCCGCTATAGTCTCTCACGGTTGACGTGTATCATTTTCTGAGCCACACCGAATTTCCGTTCAAGGCCAAAGGGAGGGGGGCAAAGGCAGGCAACGAAGGCGCGTGCCACCAACGTACGCAGACCAGTCCGTTCCTGTTCAACGACAACGACGACGACAGACACACACTGGACGTTGAGCAGAGCCACTCGCCGCCAGTAGCACTGAGCACACGAAAACACACCGAGACACAGCGCCGCAAACACTCGTTTCCAAGTCCAAGCTCCGGCAACTGCGCCAACCTCCACTTGACCCATTCCTCGGTGACAGAAACCAAACCGCCGCCAGAGACAGGCTAGCCTGTGGCCTTCGCGTCCTCGACCTCGTGTTGCCACTTACAACCTCGTCAACCTCATCCTCTGTCGACTGCCACTCCCCAACGTCAACTGCCAGTCGCATACATTGCACCTGACCACACCCCCGTCGTCGGCCGCCGCAGCTCCTACGCCCCCCCTCCCCTCATCGTAGCAGTAAGTAGACAAGTCTTGACAAAAGTTGGATCCGCGTCGGCGTCAGACGAGCCCAGCGGTACACATATCGGGGCCGGCGGCGAGCCAGCACGAGCCGGCGCTGATGGCCTCGAGGCGAGCGCGCAGCGCCTTTTGAGAAGTCACCGTCCGCGTGCGCACATCACCATCCTTTACGCCGTGCTTCTCTTCCATCACCAGCACTTGCTCCCAACTCGATCCTGACGTCTTTCAAACTATTGTCAAGTAAACTTTCGCTTACACCTTTAGGCAAGCGGGCCTGGCCTTCCAACTCACCTCGCCGCCCGTCAAGCAGCCACGCTCTTCTTGCACACTTGCATTGCCAGACCACGCACGCATACTCGCCATGTCCACCATGCATCATCCGGGCGTCCTGCACAGGCGTTTCCTGAGCGACCTCTCAACCTCGCTCTTTTCATTCGTCTTGCCGCTCCTCCCGACTTCAGAGGAGCTCACGATCAAGGAAGAGTACGTCCAACTGAGATAGACTTTGCTGACAGAGACAGAGTCCGCACGCTCATTGAGAAGCTCATCAAGACGATCGAGCCTAGCTCGCGCCTTCTCTCCTTCGGCAGTAGCTGCAACTCGTTTGGCCTGCGTAACTCTGGTAAGCCCACGGCGCGCCGTTGTCCTATATTTTGCGTGAGCTGACGCGCGACAGACATGGACCTCGTTGTCCTCATTGACGACCCCGAGGCGGCCCTCGACCCCTCCACGTTTGTCGCCATGATCGGCGACCTCCTCGAACGCGAGACAAATTTCGACGTCAAGCCTCTGCCCAAAGCCCGCATACCTATCATCAAGCTCAACCTCGCCGCGTCCCCCGGCCTTCCCTTTGGTGCGTTATGTTGTCCCTCTACGCTAACGCGCCAGGCATTGCATGTGACATTGGTATTGAGAACCGCCTCGCCATCGAGAACACGCGGCTGCTGCTCACCTACGCGACGATTGACCCCGCGCGTGTGCGCACCCTCGTCCTCTTCCTCAAGGTGTGGGCCAAGAGACGCCGCATCAACTCGCCATACCGCGGTACTCTCTCCTCCTGTGCGTAGACGCCCGTCTTCAACTTACTAACCCTCAGACGGCATTACCCTCATGGTCCTCTACTTCCTCGTCCACGTCAAGCAGCCGCCAGTGCTTCCCAACCTCCAACGCATTGCGCCCGTGCGGCCCATCACCGAGGAGGAGATGATGCTCGAGGGGCGCAACGTCTACTTTTTCGACGACGTTGAGATGCTCCGCCAGGAGTGGAGCTCGGTCAACTTTGAGAGCGTCGGCGAGCTGTAAGCTGTTTTAATGTGAAGGAAGCTGACCCCAGCCTCATCGACTTTTTCCGCTACTTCTCCCACGACTTCCAGTTCAACACCATGGTGCTGTCGCTGCGCGCGGGCCCCCTCACCAAGGAGAGCAAGGGCTGGACCAACGACGTGAGTTGATCGATTGGAATGGGCTGACCTAAGATTGACGTTGGCGGCCTCAATGAGATGGCGCGCGACCGCAATCGCCTGTGTATCGAAGACCCGTTCGAGATCACGTACAATGTGGCGCGTACCGTCACTAAGGACGGCCTCTACACCATTCGCGGCGAGTTTATGCGCGCGACACGCGTAGGTAGCGTCAGTATGGACAACACCTGACATCAGATCCTCACACAGCGCCCTGAGCGTGCTGTGCTTGCGCTCGCCGAGCTGTGTCGTGAGCGCGAGGACGAGCTGTTGCGGGCGCCGCGCTCTGCGTCGCCGGCACCGAGAACAATGTCGGTTGGGCGTGGACATTTCGGGGGCGGTGGTCGCGGGGAAGGTGGCGGAGGCGGCGGCGGCGGCGCGTGGCGCAGCCAGTCGCAGCAGGGATACGACCGCTACAGTGGTGGCCAAAACGGGCCAGTGCCTATGGGCGGCGACCACTCACATAGAGGCCGGGGGCGTGCCCCGGCCATTGACAACGGCCCTTCTGCTGCCGTCGAGCCGCTGTCGGCGCAGGACATGTGGCTCGCGGCACAGGGCACCAACCTTGGCAACGCCAACGCCGCGGCAGGCGGCAGCAGTGGCGGGGGTCTCGGACTTGGCGGCGACCCGACGTTTGAGTACAACGGGCGGGGACGTGCGGTCGAGGCGCAGTTCCCGTCTTCTGGTCGCAGTAACCCGCGCCGGACGCCGCAGTCGTACGACAATCCCAACAGCGTGGGTACAGTGTCGGCGCCTCTGTCGCCTTCGCGGCTGTACGCGCAGCTCGAGATCGGGCGAGGGCCGTCGGCGCCATGGCCAGCGACGCCGTTCGACCAGCGCGGCGGCGCCTTTGGTGCGCCGGGCATGCCTGTGCCCCCCGGAGGACCAGCAGCCCACGTCCCTCCCGTTACCGCCGCTGAGCCTACACGGCCAGCGAGCCGCAACGTCTCCGGGCTCGGCCGCGACCTCTCTATGCCGCCAAGTGGTCTGCACCAGTCCCACACGGCTGAACCGACATCCCCACTGTCCACTTTTGCCCCCTTCTCGCCGCCGACACTGCCATCATCGCTCCACCCTGCGTCTGGGGATGCGAGTGACGACGCGCCCTCTGCCGCCGGCAAGGAGGCGTCGTACCTCAGCCCAAGCACGCTGTTGTCGCCTGCTCCAGCGCAGGCGCCGAGTTTACCCAGGGACGGCGCCGAGGGTGACGCGCAGATGTCCGCGCTCGCGCGGGGCATGGGCAAGCTCGGCGTCGACGCCGGGAAAGCCAAGGGTGCAGGCGGTAAGCGCGGCGCGGCGACGCCCTAGCATAAGTGGTAGAGTGAGGGGGTAGACGAAAGCATCATTGGCATCCCAGGAGAACAGTGCAACGCCACGGCCAGTGCAATGCATCATGCATGGTTTATTCTTCGGCCCTTTTTGTAGTTGCGGAGGGCGGGAGGGGATTACTTCTTGTCAGAGTAGTCGTAGAAGCCACGGCCGGTCTTGCGGCCGAGGTATCCTGCGTCGACCATGCGCTTAAGGAGCGTGGCGGGGCGGTACTTTGAGTCGCTCGACTCGTTGTACAGGACGTTCTGGATGTTGAGGCACGTGTCGAGGCCGATGAGGTCGGCGAGCGTGAGCGGGCCCATGGGGTGGCCCATGCCGAGCTTGAACGTCGTGTCAATGTCCTCCTTGGTCGCCACGCCGCGTTCGTACAGCATGATCGCCTCGTTGATCATGGGCATCAGGATCGCGTTCGAGATGAAGCCCGGGTTGTCCGACGACACGGCCACGGCTGGGGGATTAGTTAGACAAGCAAGTTTGGTCCACAATGGGCGCGACACAGGACGTCAAGCCGTCCGCGCCAACACCAGCGACACCAGACGGCTCTGCCACATTGTAGCCCAACCGCCAGGGATGGAGTATTTGGCCGATGCACCAATTAGGCCGCCATGCCGTCGCTGAGCGCCGACGCCCCGTCCGCACCAAGCAGTAACGCCAAGCGCCTACCTGGCCTCGAGCCTCGCATTGCCGTACTCACTCTTGCCGCAACGCTCGGCGAACTCGGTCGCACGGCGGACCGTCTCGGGCGAGGTCTGGTGAGCCGGGATGATCTCGCAGAGCTTCCTGGCCTGTCAGCGATGCCGAGCCAGCGCAGCGCACATCATGTTGACCGGGTTGAAGAAATGGATACCGACGACGCGGGAGGACGACTGGCCGCTGTCGTCTGCCTGGGACGCGGCAGAGGCCAGGCGCGTGACCGAGATCGACGACGTGTTGGTACCGAGAATGGCCGGGGCGGGGAGACGCGTCGCCAGGCGGTGCATGAGCTTGAGCTTGAGGTCGGTGATTTCCGGAATCGCCTAAACCGTTAGCAAACAATGATCAAAGGGGAAGCTTGCCTCGATGACACAGTCCGTGTCGGCGTGCACGGGCTGGCCGCCGTCGGCGTCGGTGCCGTCACCCTTGATGGGGGTGATGCGGCTGCGCGCCGCCTCGACGTCCTCCTTGGTGAAACGGCCCTTGGCGACGTCGCGCTCAAAAATCTTGTCGAGGCTGCTCATGGCCTTGCTCAGCCCCGACGCAGACGGGTCGTGCAGCCCCACTGGGACCTTTGCGAACAGCGCCGTGACGTAGCTGGTGTTAGCTTTAGCGCCGACGCGTGAGCTCGACAACTCACGCAATGCCCAGGCCCATCTGGCCTGCGCCAATAACGGCTGCGCGGGTGACCTGGTGCGACATGGTGAGTGATGAGTGGTGAGTAGTGAGTCGCTCGACGACTGTGACAGTTGCGATGAGAACAGCGCAAAAGACCGCTCGAACTGGTTGGTTGGAGCATGTCGGCTAAGTTCCGCCATCGTCATAGGTGGAGGCAGTCCGTCTCGGCACGACCACGTGATGTGTCTCGAGCTGCTCGCTGCACGCTGCTGGCCGTTGCTGGTAGCTGCTGAGGCTCCTGTACAACGCTTGGGGGCCCAGTCGTGACCACGCTCAATGTAGTGTGGAATGGCTATCGATGCAATCAAGGTTAGTGAGAGGTGAAGAGAGTCCGGAACGGCTTAGCCTCGCCGTAGGCAAACGTCCATGGTCAGTGCCGTCCATGGTCAGTGCTTGAAAGGCCGCGCCGAAGTGCATGAAACCGCACCACGCCCTGTGCGATTCAAGTCACTGACCGGTGTCATTAGCCTTTCGTCCTATTCCCATTAGGCGGAAGGCATTATAGTTCTATTCCTGTCGCTATGTTGGCTCGGCTGCGACGCCCCCGGTGGCCGGTGGGCTTTGCGGATATCACCGTGCCTCGGGCGGGAAGTACCTTACGAGAGCCAATGAGCGGTACGGTTACGCGCACGTGAATTGTGAAGCCGTTATGAATTATGGTCACGTCGATGGTCTGTTGATATCTCAAGTTTGGAATACGAGGCATCTGGTGTAGCGCAATGTCGGTGGCGAGATGGCGGAATGCGCAATGTGAAGAATGAGGCCGGGGTACGACGTGCAAAGTAAGGTAGCGCTCTTGTTTGCTTTCATACCATTCACTGTCTCACCCGACCTCACAGCGACACGCCCTCATCCCAACAAAAACAACAGTCGTGGTAGTGGCCAACATGCCCGCCGTGTCCGCGCTCGTGGACGGCGCCTGGGCGCTGGCCAACACGACCTTTTCGACAAGTGCGTGCGCCATCTCCCCCCGGGTTTGCTGACAGCAGCAAAGAAGCACGTCCACGTTGAGCCCGACTCGCCCATGTTTGCGTGGTACATCCTCTCGGCGGTTCTCCTCGTCCTCCTCGGCGGCGTCTTCTCTGGCCTCACACTAGGTCTCATGGGCCTCGACACGGTGCGCGCCCAGTTGCGGCGGGGCTGATGGCAGATCAACCTCCAGGTGCTTAGCCAGGCGGGGACGCCCGAAGAACAGGTGCAGGCGCCGCGCGTGCTCAGGTTGCTCGGCATGGGGCGCCATCTCGTCCTCGTCGTGCTCCTCTTGTGTAAGCGCCTACGGGCAAAGGCGTGCCGTTAGTGGCTCACTCACAGGCAACACCCTCGTCAACACGTCTCTTCCCGTGTTCCTCGACAGTGTGGTACGTCGACCCAGGCGCTAGGCAATCATCGCGTGCTCACAACAGATCGGAGGCGGCTGGATCGCCATTCTCGGCGCCACGGCTTTGGAGGTGGGTCGAGTGAGCTAAACTGAAGACCTAACCGCGCAGCTTATCTTTGGCGAGTGAGTGCCGCCGGCGACTCGCGTGAGCGTGACTGACCTCGCTTCCAGAGTCATTCCACAGGGTTAGTAACACCCCTGCGCGCGAAAGCTGACAGCAGCCGTGTGCAACAAGTATGGCCTCGGCATTGGCGCGACGTTTGCCCCATTCGTCCGCGTGCTAATCTACCTCCTCTACCCGATCGCAAAGCCAATCGCCATGGTGAGCCGCTCTCGATAGATCAGAAGCTCAACCTAGTTCCTAGACAGAATGTTTGGCGCGCACGACGAGGGCGTGACGTACCGCAAAGCCGAGCTCAAGGCGTTTGTGTCCCTCGGCGTCGAGGACAAGCTCGCCGACGACGAGCTCGATCTCCTTGGCAGCGTCCTCGAGTTTTCCAACAAGACCGTCAGCGAGGTCATGGTGGGCTCTGGCGCCGACGGTGGCTGACCCAGACCGACATGAAGGATACGTATCAGTTGCCGGCAAACCGCATCGTCGACCAAGGCCTCATCGAGGAGGTGAGCTGTTAGACACTTTGATTCAGCTGACGACAGATTCTGAGAAAGGGTCACACGCGTATTCCCGTGTACGAATCTGCACGCCCCGAGTCGTTCCTGTGAGCTTACTGGTTATCACTCAGCTGACAGCAGCGGCGTCATGCTCCTCCGCGCGCTCGTCGGACTTGACCTCAGCAAACGTATCGAGGTCGGCGAGCTCGTCACCCTGCCGCTCCCTCAGTGTCCGCTCGACCTGTCACTCGTCGAGGGTGAGTCTTGCGATTTGCGAGTGCTAACTCTGCAGCGATGAACTAGTGCATTAGACCCCGATCACCGCTGACCGCAGCTACCAAACCGGCCGCAGCCACATTCTGCTTGTGTCGACACACCCGGGAGAGCCCCGCGGCGCGCTAGGTATTGTCACGCTTGAGGACATTGTCGAGGTGAGTCGAGGTCAACCTTCCACGCGCTAACGCTTCAGGAGCTCCTGGGCAAGGAGATTATCGTACGAGCTTGATCCCACCCCGCTGACAGCAGGACGAAACCGACCGCTACGTCGACATGCAGACGCTTATCCCCGTCGTGCGGCCACGAGTCACGGCGTACTCGACCGGCCTGCTGCGCATCATCGAGGGACGCGTGCACCGTCGCCGTGCCCTCCTCGCCTCGGGTAACTGGGCGTCGGCGATGGCACAGGGTACCATGGCGCCACCGCCGACGGAAACCACGTCGCTTGTCGACCACCCGAGTAACAACGTGTAGCATACGACCCAGTGTCATGTAAGGTGTACTGATAATCCTCTGTGGCGTGTTGACTAACCGCTTCTTTTTACACTAATATATCACTGCATCGTTCGAGCTTACGCCGCACGGCGGCGAGGAATTGCACATCGACGTCTATGGATCACCGGGATATGAACAGGAGTGTGGAAGTAGTTTAACAAGTTACCAGAGCCAGTCGAGCGACTCGGCGATGAAGCGCTGCGAGCCCTTTGTCGCGTCGCACTCGGCGAGGTGGAACTGAGTACCCGCGGCGAGCTTGTCGTCCTTGGCCTCAAGGCAGAAGCCCGAAGGCTTGCCGGCGGGGTAAAGCTCGAGTGCGCCGCCGGCAGCGATGCTCCACGCCATCTGGTCGTTGTCGAGCTCGCACTTGCCCGTGACGACCGTGGTGCCTGCCGCGGCCTCGCCCTCGGCCGTCACGCACAGCATGTCGGCCGCCTTGCCTGTGCGCAGGTGGATGATGGACCCGCCGTCCTGGCGCCAGAACATGTGTCCCGAGCTCGGGGGCTCGCAGTCGCCCAGGGCGAGTTCGGACTCGCTGCTCACGAGACACAGGTCGACGTCGTCCCGCGCGTGCAGCAGAACCGGCAGCGTCCGGAAACGGTGGCCGTCGGGGTTGACACACTCCTCGTCCTCGCCCTCGGCGTCGCCATCAGGCTCGTCGGGGTGGTCGGGAGTGTCGGGAGTGTCTGGGGTGTCTGGAGAGTCTGGGGAGTCTGGAGAGTCTGGGGTGTCTGGGGTGTCTGGGGTGTCTGGAGTGTCGGGGGTGTCTGGAGTGTCGGGGGTGTCTGGAGTGTCGGGGGTGTCGGGGGTGTCGGGGGTGTCGACGTTGTCACCCTTGTCGGCATCCTCTTCGCACCACTCTTCCTCGGGCTGCTCCTGTTCTTCGGGCTGCTCCTGTCCCTCGGGCTGCTCCTCGTCGCACCACTCCAGCTCCTCCTCTGGCTGCTCCGCCTCCTCGTCGCACTCTTCCTCTTCCGCCCCCTCGCCTCTCCTAGCCACGGCGCCGCGGCGTTTGCGTTGTCTCTGGGCATTGGCCTCGTCGCCGCTCATGATGTTGGGGTGCTCGTTCGGGTCAAGGTTACCGGTACCGTCGCCAATTGACGGGGGACCGAAGCCTAGGGCTCCAAGGTCCGGACCCGGGTGATTCTTCAAGTACTCGTCCACCGTGCCGCTGAGAATGGCCTGCTCATACTCGGGGTCCAGGATGACGTGGCCTCCCCTTGAGAACGACATGCCCGAGCCGGCGCGGTACGACATCCTAGGGAGCCACGGGACCCAATAACGAGGGGCGAGACTTGCGTCGTTGCCACCGCGGCGCATCTGCTTTGTCTTCTTCAAGGACTCGAGCACGCCGCCGAGCGCACCGACAAAGTCGCCCCCCTCCCCTTCACCCGTCTCGCTGTTGCTTCCGTTCTTGGCAGCGTTGATGTACAAGTCGTCAAAGCCGGGGTTGATGCGGAAGACGTATGGCGCGGACCCGGATAGTTGGAGTGCCTCACATTCCGTCGCCGCCCCGTCGCCGGGACCAGGCTCGGTCGGCATCGTCGCGGCCCCGACATTACCCGTGCCAGTGGCAGTTGCGGTACCAGCCGGCTTGGTCGGGGTCGGCTCCGCGGGCGCGGGGGCAGGCGCGGCCGCCGCCAGCGCAGCAAGTATACTGAATACGAGAGCGGTGCGCATCGCAAGGAAATGTGTGTGTGTGTGTGTGGTTGGGAGAAGGACGAGACGGGCGTGACGGCGCTGCCGTCTTATACCTTGTTCTAATGCACATGCTCGTCGCCGTCGTCCCGGTTATCGCGGAGTACCACAGTGAGTAGTGCGCTGGTGCGCGCGTCAGTTGCACGTCAGTTGAGCCCGCAAAGGCCTCGTACGTGGCCATATTGCCATAACGAGTGCGGGACGACTGGAAACAGTTTGTGAGAGGGGGGAACAAGGGGGTTTGTTGGCGGCAAACCTGATCGGCACGCGTCGACGAGCGTCGAGACCGCCCGCTGTCATGCAAGGGGAAGGGGGGGCGTTTGGGCCGATGGAAGAGCAAGACAATGAAGGGTGTCGGAAGCGTGCAGAGTGTTTGGAAGGGGTTGACCAGAGCGGTAAAGCGGGGGAGGTCGGAGGGTGAACCGTTCCAGGAGTTAGGGATTCGTACAGCGCGCCGTGCCACACTGCCACCCAAACGTACACGCACGCCGCGACTTGTCCTCAGGCACTTCCGGTTTCGGTGTCGCGCAATCGACCCGCTTGGCCCCTCACACTCGTGCCGTGACGGCCTGCCCTGGCCCGCCCGTGAGCTGCCGCAATGCTTGGCCCACTCCGGCCGTCGCCCGACAGCTATACTCCGCCAAAACCGGTGCCACCCCCCACATCAGGGCACGCGCCAGCACGCCGAAACGTTCCGGGCACAACGTCGCTGGACACTCCGGACATCCCGGAATCTTGGGCCGTACCATACCGTAACGTGTGCGTACGTACGTTGGTACGCGCTCGCTCACGCGCACGCGTCCAATACACAAGCACACGACAGACACAAACACAACAGCTGTGTGTGCGTAAACACTGCCCACTACTACGCCGGTCGCAACGGAGAGATGTCACGCCCTGCCGCCCGCCATTCCATGTTTTCGACGCCCTCGACGCCCGCCGCGCCGCTTTACCCTGCTCGAGAACATCCTGTACCATGCCACAACACGTCTTCGCGCTCTACGGCAGTGCAGGTAGCGTACATGCAAGATGCAGAACAGCATTAAATACCATTGAAGAGCCCAGGAACACGGTCTAGCTAGGTGCGCGTCTATCTGGTAGTGGAAACATGGCTGTGAATATCTGCTGCTGTCAGCGGTGTATGCTGGCCCGACTTGCCTCGTCGAAAATGCACAGGACGAGGTGCTGGTTGAGCCTCTGGTCCTGCAGTGCGCCCCACACGCTGGCTGCCGCGCGGCGCGCGTTGCCCCGTCCAATCATGTTGGCCGCGACGTCGGGGATGAGCATGCCTAGGCGGCGCGACGCCGCGACGCGTGCGTCAAGCCGGTCAGACCCGGTGCGCGGTGGTGTCGGCGCGCGGCGTACCCCACCGGGCCACAGCTGTTCCTGGAACGCGGCGAGGAGGCGTTCAACGCGCGCTGGCGACGTGCCGGACCGAAATGCATCGCGGCATTTCCTAAAAGTCAGCAAAGTTGAGCTGGGCGTGATACGCAGGTACGCAGGGGAACACGCGCACGTGCCCGCGGCTACCGCAGACGACTCACCGCTCAATCGTACCCCCCAACACCTGCTGGAGAATAATAACAATCGCCTGCCTCCGCAGCCAGTTGTTCTCTTTGAGGTCGAACACCTCGATGAACAGGTCACAGATGGGCGCGGTGAAGCTGCCCGTTGCGCCCTCGCCGCCGAGCGGCTGCATCGTAGGCGGGAGCGAGGCGGGGTGAGAGGAGCCAGGGGACGCGGCGGCGGAAGTCGAGGCGGAATCGATAGGCACCGACGCGAGCATGTCAGGCGGACCACCCGGTGACACCGGTGCGGAGGTCGTCAAGGCCGTTGCCGGCGGCGCCGGCGGCGTCGCTTCACGTACCCACGACCCGCGGAGGGCGGGGACGAGCCCCGCCAGGTCGGTGACGCCCGCGACGCCGTCGGCGAGCTGGCGACTCAGCCCCTGCGTCATTAGATCCAGCATGGGCGGGACGGACCCGACGTCGTCGAGGCTGCTCGCGACGGTACGGTAGAGCGTCCGCACGAGGCGGGTTGCGGCTGCTGGTGCGGGCGACTGGGAATCAAAGTCGTCGGTTGGCGTGCGCGAAAGGAAGCGTCGAAGAAGGGGCGCATCGCACAGCGCTTGCTCGCGCAAAAGTGCCCGAAGGTACCTCTCCAGTCCTGCCCGGCGGGCTTCCACGAACCCGGCGCTCGTAGACGGCACGAGACGTTTTCCCGGCAACTCTGCGGCAGCGGATCGTAGTGCCGCTGCCAGCGCGTCGCTGCCTGGTCCCGCGGCGGCATCGTGCAGCGCCCGCTCGAGGTCCCAGAACTCGCTGTACCGGTGCGAGACGGACCACGAGAGGAGCACGCGCCCGTCGTCGGCCACCTGCGAAATTTCCACCGTGTAACGCACCACCTGGCCGTCGGCGTCCACCGCTGCCGCTGGGATGCTCGCGCGCGTGCGTCCTGGGACGAGACGGTTGTCCTCGTCTTGTTGGCGGTACTGACCGGCCTGGAACTCGGCCGTGCGCAGCTCGCGCGCGAGCGAGCTGTGTGATCGCTGCAGAAGCCGCAGTTCCTTCTGGTTGCCAGTAAGTTCCGCTTGTCGGATCAGACTGCCGAGAAGGGCGTCCTGTTTCCTCAATTCAGCGACGTGCGCGTCCAACTGCGCTATCCGCGCCGAAAGCTCCATGTCACCCGGCGTCGCTGCCGGCACGATCTGGATGAGGCTTGCGCCCGCCTCGTCCTCGGGCGCCTCGTCGTCTACCTCGACGTCGTCGGCGAAAATACTCGCCTGGCTCGCTTGGCGTTTATGCAGCGTGCCGTCGTCGGCGCTGCCGCGGCGCGTCAGGCCACGCGCGGCGGGCGCAGCGGCTTCAAACGATACATGGCGCACCGGCGACGCCTTGGCCGCCACCGCGCCGAGGTCCTCGGCGCTGCGCGACGTGATTTTTCCGCCGCCAAGGGGATGGGAGTAGGGCGCTGTCGCGCGCCGGCGCGCCCCAGAGTCCTCGATTAGGCCCGGCGTCGACATGCTGAGCGGGTCGACCGTGTCGGGCGGGAGCGCCGGCGATGCAGGCGACTCTGGCGATCCCGGGTCCTCCATCGCGTCCATTGTCCCTGACGTCTTGCGGCTGTTCATCCCGTCGTCGGCTATGATCTCGTTCAGCGCCGCCTGGATCGCCTCCATCCGCTGCGCCTCGACGTCGTCCTCATCCTTGTCGTCAGAGAAGAGGGGGTCGCGCTCCGACGACGCGTCGGGCTCGGCCCCGCCGAATAACTCATCAAAGTTGACCGAGCGGCGGTGAGGGGGCGGCGGCGAGCTTGGCGTGGGCGAGGAGCCGTCGGGGGTCAGCCGCCGTCGCGTCATGTCTGGCGCGGTCGTAGCTACCGTGGTGGACGCCGTCGCGGCCGTGACGGGCGGGAAGTTTCCACCGTCAACCAGGTAAGGCCGCGGCGAGGGCGCGTGCAGGGGTGACCTGGGCGACTGGTCCGACACGCGCCGTCCCTGTTGTGGGGAAGGCGGTGCCAGTCGCGTGGTCGGCGACGCTGGAGGACTGTACGACACTGCGCGCGTGGTACGCCGCGGTGCCGAGCGCTTCAAGTCGGCAAGAACTTTGAGGTACAGCTCGCTTTTCTGGAACCCTGGCCAATCTTCCTCCTCCATCTGGGCATAGACGGCGCGCTGAGTCTCGTACACTGCGCGCTGGCCGCGCTGGACGTCGACGTCGGCGAGCGGCCCGTCCTTGGACGACAGGTCAGTGACCGTTTGTACGAGGTGCGGTAGGACGGCGAGTCTGTTGCTGTGCGATAGAAAGTACGCACTTGAAAGAAACGCGAGGTCGTCTTTCATTGTCCGGGCGTCCATGCCGCGCCCCGAGTCGCCCGTTTTCAGCCCCAGCCCGTCCTCGAGTGGGTCTTTGAACCCCTCGACGGTGAGCCAGAACTGCACGAGGTGCGAGCGGCCGCGGCGGTCCATGTACTCGAGCCAGTACGCGAGGCACGACGGGTCGGCAAGGACAGTGTTGAGCGTGACCTTTGCGCGGGAGGTAGCGAGCGGCGAGTCATTTGAAAGAACCAGTGGCGCAGGTACGTTCTCCTTTCCGGCAAGCGACACGATACGGCGGTCGATTGTGCCGCGCGCGCGTTCCAGGCGGTGGACATAACGCTCTAGCCGCTTTGCGTTCTTGTCCGTCTCTGGCGGCGGGGCGAGTTTCTGCACGGTGCGCGCGGACCGAAGCTCGCGCTCGACGTCGGCGCGCAGGCGCCGGGCTTCTCCCATCGTCTTGAGTTTCGCGATCGAGCGCATAAACTCCTCAAACTGCTTCGTCGTCGAGTGTGCCGAGATGCCCGGTGGGGCCGTGGCGCCGCCCCGACGCGCGCGGGGACTTGAGCCGGGGCTCGCCGCCGGAATCGTCGAGAGCGCGTTGAGTACCTTGTTCACCTGTTTCCTCTCGTGGAGGTACTTTGCGCTCTGCTCGCTGATCTGTCTGTTCCAGAAATCGCCGTCGCACAGCATGTTGAAGAGGGGCATGACGACCGCGCCGAGGAGGATTTCGCGCAGCAGCGTCGTGACGACTCGAGTGCGTTCTTTTTCGGGCAGGAGTACGGCGAGGGCGCGCGCGACGTGGGCGCGCAGGTGCGACTCGATACCGGGGATGTCCGCGTCGGGCGAGACGTGCCGCGGCGTGAGGGCCGGGTGCGGGTGTGCCGGGAGCGGGAGAGGGAGGACGTTGGCGGGTGTGTGCGGCGCCGACGCGAGGTGCTCGACTGTGCGGTAGTGCTGGAGGTGCGCCGTCACGAGGGGGACGATGCGCGCAGCGGCAAGACCGGGCCAGTCGACGTCGTCGGCGCGGCGCACCGCTGCGCCTAACGCGTGCCGAATCACGCCCTCGACAGCGTCGGGGAACGCGCGGTTCGGCGAGATTCGCGCGTACCATGGCAGGACGAACGATGCGCGGATAAGTCCAAGGACAGAGTCGAGGCGCGCAGCGACGGCCGGAGCGTCAAGGCCTGGAACGGGCGCGCGCGACGTCGCCGCCAGCGCAACGGGCAGGGGCGCGGCGGCCGCTTCCGCCAGTGCCGCCGCGACATCCTCTTCGCCTACGCCCGGCTCCGCCGCGACGGCGCTCGTCGTGGCTTCCCCGCCACCCGCACCACCAGCGCCGCCCTCCTCGCTCTCCGCTGCAGCGACGACGTCGCGCCACGCCGCGGGCGTCGCGAACACGAGCGGGCGCGTCGCGGCGCGCTGCAGCGCGGCAAACGATCGTCCTGGGTCGACGGCGGCGTCCGCGCGCGACGCAGCGGCCAATAGCGCCGCAAAGCAAAGAGCGATCAACGCAATGGCGAGTAGGGGCGGAAGAAGGAGGGCGCGCAGTATCGCCCGCGCAGGCGGCAACGCCAGCACGCCCACGACGCCTACGGCCACGGAAACGCCAATCGGCACCGCACGCCGCCACCACCACCTCGGTCCACCCCGCCCGCGCGCACTCGGCGCACTCGTGTCGTCCATTTGTCCGCTGGCAGGCGACGGGCAGGATTCGCCCGCCACCACGTAGTTGCTGGTGTGGCCGACGTGATGGGTTATGCAATGGTGTGTGCGACGACGACTGCCGCTTTGGTCAAGCGAAGCTATTGTGCGCGGATGCGTTGCGTGACGGCCCACGTGCCGGAGCCAAACATCCACCCCATTAAGAGGCCGAGTGCTCACCAACGACCAACTCCACAGTGCGTAACGACTATTGCATTCCAACGCAGCATCAGCGGCGCTGCGCTGATGCGCTGAATCATCTTCTGCGCGTGCAACATGTCATAAAATGCAGGTACAGTCTATCTCGTCGCGGATGCACAACTCCTAAGTATCTCGCCGGCGATCGCCGACGCTTTGCCTATGCGACGGGGACAGGGGGCACAGGGGGCGGTGCGCCCTGGTCGCGCTTTTTAATCACCTCGACATAGTTGCCGGGGAACCAGCCGTTGCGCCCGTCGCGCGTACGCCCGCGCCACCAGCCGTCGTTACCGCCCTCCTGGTTGTCACGGCGCTCGAGGACGGCGACAATCTCGTCTGGCTGGAGACCGAGCTCCCATTCCTCGCTTGGGCGGAACTCCCAGCGCGCGCGCGCAAACGTGAGTTTTGTCGGGTCAATGTTCCCGTTCGCGTCGACGATCGCGCCCTGCTGCTGCGCCTGCTGAGCCTGCTGGCTCGCAATGAGGAGCTTGACTAGCCGGCTCATGAGGTACGGCAGACCAATCGCCGAGAGGAGGAAGAGGAGCAGCGGCTTTGCGCTCGGCCGCGGCGCTTCACCAGCCCCGCCGGGACCCAGCCCCGCACTCCACTCGTTCGCCCACCCCTTCTCCGGCCCTGTCTTCTTCCCCCGCAGCCAGTTGAGAATCCGTCGTCCTAGTCGCAGGACAGAGAACACGCCGAGAACCTGGCCGAGGTACGTCTTGAGACTGCCGAGCTGGTCGGCGACGCCGACCATGGCAAAGAAACTCGAGTGTGTGGCCATGTACGTGCTCTCGACGAGCTGCGCGAGAGACGTGAACGCCGTCACGATCGATTCGATAACGGCGAACGCTGGCGCAGTTTGTTGCTGCATCGCTCCAGTGAGCGTGGGGTACTGCACCCGTTAGCGCTTCGTACCGCAGGCTGCCAGCTCGACTCACCTCGCCCGGCGCGCCCATACCGCCTACGCCGTAACCGCCCATACCGTACCCTCCGCCCATGCCGCCATACCCGCCGTATCCACCGCCGCCGAAACGGCTAAATGGCGACGAGTAAGAGCTCATGCCGCCATACCCTCCGCCGCCGTACCCGCCGTACGAGCTCATCCCGCCGTACCCACCGCCATACCCGCCCATGCCACCGCCGTATGGGTTCATTGTGGATCCGTAGCGTGACCCGTAGCCTGGTGTCAGCGGCGGCCAGAGAACCGAGTCATGCCTGCTTAGGCATCTACCTACCTGACGAAACGAGGGAGTTTTCCGCCAGCCCCGCTGGACGGTCCGGTAGCCGTGGTGCAACGCTCGAGCTCGATGTCGCGACGGCCGTGTCGTCGGCGGCACCGGTCGCCGTAGGTAGAGGCGGGGGGGAAGTGGACGGGACGGCAGTCGAGGCTGGTGGGGCGGATGCTGCGGCGGCCGACTTTGTCTCCCAGGGTTTTGGCCTCGGTGGCAGTGAGGACATGGGAGGGTGTGTGAGCGGGCTGCTCGGCAGTAGGGTCCGGGTAGTATATGTAAGAAAGAATCAAACGATAAAAGTAAGGTGTTGAAGTGTGTTTGCTCGGTTGTTCAAGTCAGTCGTCGACGGCAAGAAAAGCCAGAGGATGTGTTGGGTGGGGAATGGGGAGATTTGGGTGGTGGGCTGAAGAATGGGCGGCGACTCACCGGCGGGTTCAATAGCCGAGCCCTGCTCACCCTGGTCGTCGCTCGTCGGCCATGTGCACACCGCTTCCTGCTCAGTTGCTTGTCGTCATCACACTCACTCACTACTGTAAACCTCCACCATCCCACCAGCATGGCAGCGCCTGCGCTGTGTCCGCTCGGTCCGCTGGACACGACGGGCGCGCCGAGCAGCTCACGCCTGCGCGTCGTGCGCAAGCCGAGCGTACGCGTGCGGCAAGCTGTGCGAGGTGAGTGCCACCATGGACTGTTTGTTTGCTGATCTCAGACAACAACGTCCCGCTGCTTGCGCGCCTGCAGCACAAGTGCGACCTGCGAAACATGGACAAGGAGCGGCTGACGAGCCTTGCGTGGGCCGCGCTCGAGCTCAACATTGAGGTGTTCGAATGGCTGCTCCTCGACTACGGCCACGACGACTCGGAACTGTCCAGAGTGAGCCCGACCTTTGGGAGGGCGGTAACTGACATTTATTAGGACGCAGATAACAACAACATCTTCCACTTTCTCGCTGCCGCACCCGCCCCGCCTGGCCTGTCACCATTCACCGACCTGCTCATGAGCGACGCGCTGTTCCCACCACGGCCGCGTGTCCGCACGCAGGCTGAGGCGATCGACATCTCGCTCCGCATGACCGAGGTGTACTACACCTTATTCCCGTTCATTGTGGACTGGAGTAACTCGAGCGGGAAGACGGCGCTTCACTACGCGGCGCAGGTGGACAATGCTCCGTTTATTGAGCTCTTCTGCGAGCTAGGCGCAGACGTCAACCTCGCGGATTTACAGGGAAACACCCCGCTGCACTACGCCTCGGCATGGGGCAACATGGACAGCGTGCGCGTGCTGTTCCAGTGCGGCGCCCAGCCGTCACTGCGTAACCTCGAGGGCTTCACGCCCGCCGACTACTCGTACTCTGCTCAGTCGCGCGCGCAGCTCGAGGCCATCGCAAAGGAGGTGGCGGAGGACCGGCGCGCGCGGCGCAAAGAGGAGAAACGGCTCGAGCGCGAGGCGCGCGACCGCGAAGCCCGCGAACTCGAGGCGGCACAGGAAGAGTGGGAGAGACAACAGGCGGAACGTGAGCTCGAGCGTGAGCTCGAGCGGGAGCGGGGGCTGCGCGGCGCCGACTACGATGCAGAACGCGACCGCAGCAACTCGGCTTCGACGGGTTACGCGTCCAACTCGGATTTCATGCGCGTGTCCGAACCCGAGGAGATGCACGCGCCCGCGCCGCCCGCGCCGCCCCACGACGTGGTCGCGGCCGGAACGGCGGCAGCCGCCGCGCGATGGGAACGGCGGGGGTCAGATAGGTCCATGACTGAGCGGCGCACGCCGGTCGCGCCCCCGCCACCGCCCCCGGCGCGATCACAGTCGTCCCGCGACTCGCCGACGAGGTACTCGCCCACCCCGCAGGCGAGTCGCCAGGCGTCCCTCGGCTACGGGCCGCATCACGGCGTTCCGGCCCTCGCCCTCGTCACGCCTACACCAACACACCCCGCCCCCGGCGCTCCTGTCCTGCCTAGTGCCGACCGCGCCCAGTTCCTCCCCACGGGTCCGCCAGACGACGCCGTTCCCTCCCCATCCCCGTCGCCGTCGCCGTCGCCACTTGGCTCGCGCCACGCCCAGCATCACCACTCCCGCCAACCCCCGTCAACCCAGGGGCGCGTTACGCCCGCGCGCGCCACGCCAGTTCGCTCCCCCAGCCTCCCCGCGCAACCCATCACGCACGCGACACATCCATACCCGCACCAACAGCCAGCGCCTACCGTTGCGCCCATGCGACGCGCCGAGTCGGCCCAGGGCCACACGCACGCCCTCTAGACCACACACTCCCATGTATGTATCACACTGTATTTGCTGCAAGCACTGCATCCATGCCATTCGTCTATACAAAAATGAGAATAAAAAGTAACATTGGAACCAACCCAGTGCGTTACGCAATGCCCATCTTGAGACACCCTCCGACCACGTCGACCGCGCTCCAGTCAATAGTTGGCGGCTTGTCCTCGCCTTCCTCGGTCGCGTCGGGGACGCCGCCGCCGCCGCCACCGCCGCGTTGCGAGTGGATGGTCTGCTTGTTGCGAATACACCGGAGCGTGTTGGTGAAGTGCTTAACGATCATGTCGGGCGTGTTGACGCCGTCGACGAGGCCCGGCGGGGACGCAGAGGCGGGGTGCACGTCGGTCGAGTGCACGGCGTCAATGTTGGACGTGATGAGCTCGACGAGCGAGTTGATGTACTTTGGCGTGACGGCCTCGACGCCCTGCTCAAAGTAGTAGATGTACCGGTCGAGCGCGTCGACGTACAGCTGCACACTTGTGAGCTCGTCGATGCAACCCGTAGCGATGCGCAGGCTCTTTTGGAGACACTCTAGCACGCGCTTGCCGTCGCGCAGGGGTGGGTTAGACGTCGACGAGGCGCGCGGCTCGCGCCCGCCCTCGTCCGTCTGCCACCACATGTGGCTCGCGTACAGCACGGCGGTCGCCTGATGGCTCTTCTTGAGCAGCTTGGACCCGTGCAGTGCCGCCTTGGTGATGAGCGTGTCGTAGTTGTCCGGCCCAAACACGCGGCTGCTCTGCAGCGCAGAGATGATCCCCGTGATCGCTTGCAGCTGCGCGCGCGACTCGGAGATTGACTCCTCGTAGATGACAAACGCCTGCACAAAGAACTCGTACGCCAGCTCTTCCAGCCCGCACTCGTCGGCCACCTGGCCCGCGAGCAAGAACAGCTGGAGGCAGGTCTCTGGCGCTTCGACTTTGGTGTACAGGATCGAGATGAGGCGGTGGATAAACTTGAACAGCGACGATACCCGCTGTTCCCAGTCCTTCTCCTCCTGCCGCCTGCTGTTGAATCGCCGTGCGAGCTGGATGCTGCTCGCGATGAGTGGTGGGAACGTCCACCGGATCCGCTCGCCACCCTCGGCCAACAGCCGGTTCGCCGTCTGCAACAGCTCGTACTGCGTCTGCAGGTCGTCCGACCGGAACAGGTGCACCATGCGCGCGACCCAGCCCTGCTCCTCGGCCATTTCGCGGTAGTCGATCGGCGCGCGCGGGTGCCGTGGTGCGCCGCCAGCCGAGTCCTTTTGGTCCCGAACGAGCACGGCGCACAGACTCAGCACGCCCTCGACGTCGGAAGTGGTCTCGATGAGTGTGTTATTCTTCAGCACACTCGACACGACCGCCTGCCCGATTGACGCGCGCGTCGTGTACGGCTGCACCGCCAGCAGCGGCGTGTAGCTCGGGATGGCGAGGAGCGTGAGTACCGAGACATAGGAGAGAATAGGCGCGAGCAGGAGCGCCAGCAGGTTGGCGGTCGTCTGCGGCGCATGCAGCTCGGGGCTGCCGTGGAAGTCGTGCACCTTGGTCGTGGCGTACGACAAAATCTGGTCAATGTACTCGAGGCGGTCGGGGTAGCAGCTAAGCGACAGGTTGGCGAGCGATACGAACAGCGCCGTAATGTCCTGGATAGACAAATCTGGTCGCGCCTGGTGTCAGTTGAAGAGCGCATATCACTCAACTCACCTTGATCAACTCGACAATCTGCTGCCAGAACACCTCGAAAAGGTGGGCGTCCTCTGGGATGCCGCGGAATGTCCTGGTGTGGGGCTCGGCAGCGACAACGGCCTTTTCGGCGTCCTTGTCGGCGTCGTCAGGCTTGCCCTCCTCATCCTTCTTCTCTGCGTCGGCGTCGCCGTTCTCCTTGGTCTCAGGCTTGTCCTCGTCTTTGGGCGGAGCTGGAGGCGGCGCACCGGGCTGGTCACCCCAGACGTCCGCCTCTGCTGGCCTGACGTCGTCCGGCTTGTCCTCTGACTTGGCAGACTGTGGCGACGTCGGTGAAGTCGGCGATTGTGGACTCTTCAGGCGCATAGTCTTGACCTTGTCGGCCAAGCGCTTCGCTGCCTCCTCCTCGCCGCGCTTCTTTTCGTCTGGATCCTCATTCTCCGCTTCCCGCGCTGCAAACGCTGCCAATCTGTCAATGAGGGCAATGACGATCTGCTTGACGTTGACGCGGGGGTGGAGCTGAGCCGTGGCACCGAGGAACTGTGGGAGCGTGTGCAGGTGGAACTCGTCGGTAAACACCTGAATGACCACTTCCATGAGGTACTCCTGCGCAATGACGTCTTTGCAGTTGACGACCTGCTCGAGGATCGCGGGCAGGATCATCTTGGCGTACATGTCCACCTCGACGCCCTCGAGCTGCGACAAGCGGACGAGGTTTGTGCCGACGAGAATGCGCAGGTCGCGGCGCTCCATCTCGCGCTTCTCGCGTTCCCGCGAGTGGCCCTGGTGCTGCAGGCGGACCCACAGCTTGTTCATCTCGATAAAGTTGGTCAGCACAAACCCGATCGACTCTTGCAGGTTGCCGCTGGGTCTGGGGTCAGCCTTCCTCAACGTCACAGGCGCCTCACCCATCCTCCAATCCGACTGGCAAGTAGTCGCGTGTCTGCCCAGAGAGGTAATGCCGCAGGAACAGGCCACGGGTCGGATGCTGCACGCCACGCGACATTTCCAGCATGTCCTTCATGATCTCGCGGACTGGCGCGTCGGTGATAGACATGTACACTGACCCGACCGTGATCATGAGGTAGAGGCGGGGCACAATGTTACCAGCGTACCTAGGCCGTGTCAGCATCCACAAGGTATAGGGAGACGTACTGGACTAGCTCGTACAAGTCGGCGAGGTGGTGGCGCCCGTCGACGTGGGCTTCATACAGGTACGTGCTGAGGTGGCGGAGGCTGTCAAAGACGGCCATGTACAGCTCGTAGTACTGTTTAGGGGAGAGGGAGGATGTGCGGAGCTCGGACAGCATGGTGGACGCTGCCTTGAGGGCCTCCATGATCTCCTCGCCCTCGAGACATCGTCGCAGCTGCACCGTCTGCAGTTTGACGACATTGAGTGCGTCGCTGAGGACCTTTGGATCCTCAGAGACGGACATGGCGGGGGGTGTGGTCAAAGGGGGGGGGAAGGGGGCGTGCGTGCCCGTGACGATAAGGTTGTGATGGTGTAGGACAGCTAGTGAATGGTTGGATGGAGGATGGTTGTGCCGAGTAAGTGCTGACAGCGAGCGAGCAAGTCCCGGCAACGACGACGATGACGATCCGTTGGCAGCTGGCAGATGGCAGTGCGGTGCAGTGAGGACCGACACTGATACAGGTGTATCCATGCCTCTTGCCACCCCCCCTCTACTCTCCACCCAATGCCACGTCATGAGGGATTTATTGACTATGGACCCCCGCCCTGGCCGACGCAGACTGGCTACGCTGACTGTCCCTGGGGTGAGTGACTATTTTGAGGAATACGGAATTTGATGTAAGGGTAAGAGTAAGAAGGACCGCAAGGTCAAACGTCAATGCCGGGACTCATCATACCACGTACCACTCTACTCCGGCACATTGTAATCCTGCACATTGCATCTACTCGACACACTCTCACATATCTCTCTACATCTCTCAGCATTTACAAGTCGCCTCGCCGTCTCAGGCAGACCAGTGATCAGTCACGCTACACACTTACACTACAGCACGGGCTCGCCACTGCTGAAGTCCACCACTTGGCCATTCCAGGCGTTGCCACCGCCAAATAAACACATGGGCCCTTCTGAAGTCCGCATCGCGTTCGACAACGTCTCTGTTTTAGAGACCGTCTCGTTCCGCCCCGAAGAATAACACTGGTTATTGGGGGCACGCTCCCTTTTTGTCCTTGCGCAAAACACTCGACATCATGGTTCATCTCGACATTACCGAGATGTCCAAGTCGCTCGCCGTCGTCGGCGGCTACATCGTCATCTTCGGTCTTATTTCCTTTTTTCTGAAGGAGAAGCTCTTCATGTGTACGTGGAATGCAACTTGCGACCGTGTGTGAGGCAACGCTGACATGCCAAGCCGAAGCCTTGTTGGCATTTGTCGCAGGCATCATCTTTGGACCGGTTGCCGCCAATGTGTTTTCCCCCATCGATTGGGTCGGCGGGGACGCAGAGGAGTTGTCTGCCATGACGCGCCAAATTGCACGGGTGGTCATTGCAATCCAGGTGCTCTTCACTGGCATTTCCCTGCCCAAGGCATACCTCTGGAAGGAAGGCCTCAGTCTGTTCACACTTCTGGTCCCCATCATGACCGCGGCGTGGTTTATCGTCGGCCTCCTCATCTGGGGTCTCATTCCAGGCCTCACGTTTCTCGAGGCCCTTGTTATCAGCGCTTGCGTGACTCCCACCGATCCAGTGCTGGCCAACTCGATCTGCAAAGGTGCGCTCCACCTTGCTCCACTTGATGATTGACGCTTCTCACAGGTCGCTTCGCGGAGAAATATGTGCCCCTCTCGGTTCGCAACGTTATCCTAGCCGAGTCGGGCGCCAACGATGGCCTTGGCTTCCCCTTCCTGTTTATGCCCCTTTACCTCATTCTGAAGAACTCGCCCGACCACCCGGTCCACACAGTCGCAGGGGCCGTGGGCGAATGGTGCGTTGGAGAACGTGGACCAAACTCACCCCGCAGGTTCTACAACATCATCTTTTACCAGGTGTTCCTGTCGGTGGCCCTCGGCGCCATTATTGGCACCATTGCGCGCAAGGTTCTTCGCTACGCCCACAACCACAGCCTGATTGACCACGAGTCGTTTTTGTCGTATGGCGTAGCGCTCACCTTCTTCACCCTTGGAGTTGTTGGCCTCCTCGGCTCGGACGACATTCTTGCCTGCTTCATTGTCGGCAATGCGTTCACGTGGGATGACCACTACCGTGTCCAGACCGAGGACCATGCGTTCCAGGACGTGATCGACCAGCTCCTCAACACGGTGAGTGTCGATGAGTACTGTCAGAGCTTACGCCCCAGACAATCTTCATCTACATCGGCGCCATCATGCCGTGGCACCAGTTTGGCAACTTTTGGGGTATCACCCCCTGGCGCCTCGTTGTCCTAGGAATTCTTGTCATTCTCCTGCGCCGTCCGCCTTGGGTGCTTCTTCTTGTGGGTGTTATCTTCGCCCGCAGTCCTGACCCAAACAGGCACGCTGGATTCCTGCGCTCAAGTCGTGGAAAGAGGCGGCGTTTGCAGGATACTTTGGTCCAATTGGCGTCGGTGCAATCTTCTACACACAGGTTGCGCTGGACGAGCTCCCGCAGGATCGCGAGCGTCTGAGAGCCGTGGTTCTACCCGTATCGTACTTCATGATCATGACTTCGATCATCGTGCACGGCATCACCATTCCTATCGGCAAGGGCTTTGAGCGCACCCTGACAGTCACACGGTCGAACGGGACCGGCGCCAACCTCGTGTCTCGCCTGCCGCCAGCGGTACCGTCTGGCTCGGGCGAGCTGCCGACAGCCAACCCATCCGAGGGCAACGGCGACTCGAAGCACGGGGCACACTCGACGCGTTCGAGCTTTGACGGGGCGGAGCTGTCCGAGGACGTCGCGAGCCATGACGACCCGACGGTGCACTTTGACGTCCCGCTTAGTCCACACGAACGTGGTGCGTCGGGCAATACACAGCCACCGAGTCGTGTACCAAGCTTTGGGCCCGGAGGCGCGCAGTGGAACGAGCGACTGGCGAGTGCGTCCAACACGCCCGCGACCAGCGGTCGCAGCAGCCCTGTCACTTTTAGAGAGCCTACCTCGTCTCTATCAAGTGCTGTGCCAAGCCCGATACTTGCTAAAAACCCAATTTCGCCAAAGCGCCAGAAAGCGGAGAGTAACTGTGCGCCGACGTCGACTGCGCCCATCTCGCAGGTGTAGAAGGCCCATCTTGTAGCACTTGAAGACTTGTGAAGAGCAAGTTGGAAAATTATACACGCAAGCAATGAACATCGTCCTGCCAAGCAAAGGTTGAGGTATATGCCGTCATGCCAGTGGCCACTGGCTTATGGGTTTGGTAGGGAAGCTTAAGTGGGGTGCCTGTACAAACTAGGCCACGCGACGAGTCGCGTCGGTTGGATCCTGGACGGTTGATCAGTGCCGCGTCCCTGACCAGACGCGTCAAGGTTTGCTCGTCGGAAAAAATAGTTCCGTTGAAAAAGGAGGTCAGGGCGCAGACGGGTCAAACGGGGAGGGAAGGTGTCAACACACAGCACACGGCATACGGCACACAGAGCGAGCAGGGAAGATGCACGAGCCCCCCCAGTGCTGGCAGTGCTGGCAGGCAGGCAAGCAGCACACTGTCCACTCCCTCGCCGTCGCCATCTCTTTCCTCCTCCTCCTCTTCTTCTTCGTCTTTGTCGTTGTCCAACTAACCACCCAGCTACCTCTTTGTAACGAGTAAGTCGTTGTCGTCGTCGTCGTCGTTGAGCGTGAACACGTTGCTGACAAAATCTCTTCTTTCTCTACCTACCCCTTCTACCTCGACTACTCTGCTGCGCCGTGTTTATTCCCATGGAAACGCCCGCTAAACAACCGTGACCACTGCGCCCCTCCTTCCTTGCAACCTCCTTCCCGGCACCTTCTCTCATTCTTGGCCCCGCTCTACCAACCCTTCTGCCTGCCTCGACTGCGCCTTTCACATCGACACTCTCTTTTACACAATCACTCTCCTTGACCGCTCGCCCTCATCCTTCGTTGTACAACCCTCTCCCCCCTCTTACTACTCTCCTCGCACCAATTCACTATGGGCCGCTCAGTGCGCGAGATTGTCCACCTCCAGACCGGCCAGTGCGGCAACCAGATTGGTGCCAAGTTCTGGTACGTAGATTGGAGCGAAAGGAACCCGGTTGACTATTTAGGGAGGTCGTGTCCGATGAGCACGGTATCCAGGCCGACGGCTCGTACAAGGGCACCTCGGACATCCAGCTCGAGCGCATCAACGTCTACTACAACGAGGCTGCTGCTGGCAAATACGTCCCGCGCGCCGTCTTGATTGACCTGGAGCCGGGAACGATGGACTCGATCCGCAGCGGGCCCCTGGGCAGCCTGTTCCGCCCGGACAACTTTGTCTTTGGCCAGAGCGGTGCCGGTAACAACTGGGCCAAGGGCCACTACACCGAGGGCGCCGAGCTCGTCGACTCGGTCCTCGACGTTGTGCGTCGCGAGGCCGAGGGCTGCGACTGCCTCCAGGGCTTCCAGATCACCCACTCGCTCGGTGGTGGTACCGGTGCCGGCATGGGTACCCTCCTCATCTCCAAGATCCGCGAGGAGTACCCGGACCGCATGATGTGCACCTTCTCGGTCGTCCCCTCGCCCAAGGTCTCGGACACGGTCGTCGAGCCGTACAACGCCACCCTCTCGGTCCACCAGCTCGTCGAGAACTCTGACGAGACGTTCTGTATCGACAACGAGGCGCTGTACGACATCTGCTTCCGTACCCTCAAGCTCTCGACGCCCACGTACGGCGACCTGAACCACCTCGTCTCGGTCGTCATGTCGGGTGTCACCACCTGTCTGCGTTTCCCCGGTCAGCTCAACTCGGACCTCCGCAAGCTCGCCGTCAACATGGTGCCGTTCCCGCGTCTCCACTTCTTCATGGTCGGCTTTGCGCCGCTCACGTCGCGCGGCTCGGCCTCGTACCGCGCCGTCTCGGTGCCCGAACTCACTGCCCAAATGTTCGACGCCAAGAACATGATGGCCGCCTCGGACCCCCGCCACGGCCGCTACCTCACCGTCATGTGCATCTACCGCGGCAAGGTGTCGATGAAGGAGGTCGAGGACCAGCTCCAGACCGTCCAGCAGAAGAACTCGGCCTACTTTGTCGAGTGGATCCCCGGAAATGTCGCCGCCGCCCAGTGCGACATTCCTCCCCGCGGCCTCAAGATGTCGTCGACCTTCATCTGCAACTCGACCTCGATCCAGTCGCTCTTCAAGCGCATCGGCGAGCAGTTCTCGGCCATGTACCGCCGCAAGGCCTTCGTGCACTGGTACACTGGCGAGGGCATGGACGAGCTCGAGTTCTCCGAGGCCGAGTCCAACCTCCAGGACCTCGTCGCCGAGTACATGCAGTACCAGGAGGCGTCGGCCGAGGACGAGCTCTACGATGACGAGGAGTACCCCCTCGAGGAGGGCGAGGAGATGCTCTAAGCTAGTTTCTTCCTTCCTTCATTCCGTCGTCCGTCGTTGTAGACTGTCGCACCCAGCGCACAGGTCCGACACTCGACGTGCTCCCTCTTCCCACCCCCAACCTCTGGCGGCACTAGAGCTCGTCGGACCACCCATACACCATGTACCACCCCCACACCCCATTCCCTCATCTCACATCCCCTTCCCCTCATTTGGACATTCTATCGCCGCGCCCGGGGCCCGAGTCCCCGATGTCTCGTGACGAGACGGCGTGCTGCGTACCCCCTCTCTCTGGCTTCTAGGTCTTTATGTCAATAGCATAATTGCATACCGAGTGTGGCGTTTACTGACCCCACCCAAAAGATAAATCCCCTCGATCCGATTACGTGCTAACATAGACAAGACACCTAGAGAGTATCGATACATACAAAGTCGCAGTGTTACCAGCCACGCATGACGCCGCGGGTGCGTGGGGGCTTTGCGCGCGCGCGACCCGCGAAGCGGCTCTTGAGATTTTCAGGAATGGCAGCGTCAGCGTCATCGGACGTGTCTGTGCCGGAATCCGAGTCGTCGTCGTCGTCGTCGTCATCGCCGGCGGCACCGAGGCTGCCGACAGTGGCGCCAGCCACGCCCGTGCCGGTTACGCGGTTCCACATGCTGGCCGCGACGCTGCCGCCCTGCCGGAGCAGGTCCTTTGGCAGGCTCGAGAGTGTGGGGAAAGAGCTGGGCGGCGGCGCGGCAGGCACCTGCGAGCGCGGGAGGGAGAGCGTGAATGGCGATTCGTCAGAGAATGGCGATTCGTCAGACTCGTCGTCGTGCGAGTCGTGCGAGTCGTCCGAGGCGTCGTCGCCCTCGTTGTCCGACTCGTTCCCGTCGCTCTTCCCCTCTTCGTCGCTCATCCGTACCTCGTCGTCGTCCTGCGTCTCGGGGACGAGAGGTGGCGGGATAGAGGCGTACGCCTGTGTCGCGGGTACCTGGCTGCCCTGCGTCATGAAAAGCGGCGACTCGTCGGCGCTGCCGGTACGTTTTCGGCGCAGGGGAGACGACTGCGTCTTAGGGAACGACTGGGTAAGAGTCTGAGACGATGACTCGGCGTTGCCGTTTACGGTGTGTAGCGAACCGTTGGGCAGGGAAGGAAGCGATACAGAGTCCTGCGAGGGCGTTGCGTCTTCTTCAATGGGATCACTTCGTTCGTCGACCTCTTGCGTGACCGGCAGCGACAGAGAGGCTTTGCTCTTTCGCGGAGACGTGGCGCCACGCGAGTCGCGCGACGACGACCGCGTCACGCGCATGGGCTGCGACTGGGTGACCGAGTCACGCGACGCGGAGCGCGTCCGGCGTGGCTGTGACGCGGGGGGTTCTGGGTCGCGCGACGATACACGCGCGGACCGACGGGGCTGCGACGCGGGGGGTTGCGACGTTGGTGGCTGTTCTGGCTCCTTTGACGCAGCACGCGTGACGCGCAGTGGTGTGGGTTTACTCGCGGGCACAAGCGGCTCGCGCGACGCGGCTCTAGCCGAGCGGTGGAGTGGCTGCGACGCCGACGGTCCTGGCATTGGCGGGAGGTGCGCTTTTGTCTGCGTTGCAGGCGGGGTAGGATCGAGGTCACGCAGCTGCGTCGCGGGCAGGTCGGCGTTAGCCTTGAGCGACTCGTTCTCAAGCGCGGGCAGGCCGTCTTCGGCGATAGCCTCCTGTAAAGCGATATCGCCCGGCGTCTCTGGTGCTGCAGGGCTCGAACCAGCCAGGCGGGCGAAGGAGCGCGTCGACGGTCCGGACGCCTGCGACTCGGGGTGGACAACCGTCTCGAGGTCCGAGTGGTGTGCGTCTTCACCATCGCTGCCATGCGTACTGGTACTCGACTTGCTCGAACCACCACCCACTGAGGCGTCGTCAACCTCGGCACCCTTGGGAGTGCCCAGCTCAGGTACCGACCTGTCTGGGGTAGCGGCACTCGCGGCCGCCACATGCTTGATGAGCTGGGCCCGCGACGCCTCAGCGCCGTCGCTGTCGTCGTCATCCGGCGGCGACTCGGGAAGCTGCTGCATGATACCGCCGCCCTCCTCAAATTCGCCAATCGACGACTCGGAGCCCGCGCGGACCTGTGTCCCGCGGATTTCGTCCTCCGAGTCGGACACGTCCGATGCCTCCGATACGTCCTCCTGTGACACGGCGTGCATTGACGCAGCCGAGCGCCGCGCCTGTTTGCGCTGTTTCTGGCTCAGCGGCATGGTCATGACCTGTCGCAGAAGATCCGCGGGGTCAAAGTCGGCCGCAGCCGACGAGCTTGAGTCCGAATCCGAGGCGGTCATCGAGCTGTTCGTCGAGGTCTCGGCGGAATCGTCGTCGCTGTCGTATGAAGAGGAGTCAGAATCAGAATCCGAGTCACCCGTCTCTATCACGGCGTCGGAGACGCTCAGCCCCGACATCGAGCCTGGACGACGGCGCGCAGCTGCGGCCTTGAGATGCAGCGCGAGTGGATACGACGGAGTGTCTGGCATGTGTCGGGTAGCAGGCTCTTGCTCTTCGCCAGAGGAGTCGGAAGAAGATGCAGAGTCCAACGCGGACCCTTCGGGCCCAGCAGTTTTGCCCGCGTTCGCAGACGGAGTAGCTGGCGATGGTTTCGTGCCGTTTACGTTCGCCATGGCCCGCGCAGCGGCACTAACTAATGGCGCCGCCTTGGTTGCCGATTTGGCTGGAGTGCCATTCGCGACCTTGTTCGCGATCTTGGTGAGGCGCTTCTCCCACATCTTGCAAGCTTCAACGACGGGGTCACCGCGGACGACATAAAGGCGTTTTCCGGGTTTTCTGAATTCCTCACGGCGCTCGTTGAGTCGGGCGCGAATGCGATCGACACCGCCTTGCACAATCGGGCAGTCTTTCGACATGTGATCCGGCCGCCCCTTGCACAACATGCAACCGTCAAGTTCGTCACCTGGGCGGTCGAGCAACCAGTCCGTCTCTGGAGATGACAACTCCTCGACCATGACCGCATTGCCGTCAACGTCAACAGACTTGGCTCGTGGAGGCTCGACTTCTTCAATGACGGGAACCTCGACCTCCTCAATCTCGACGTCTTGCCCGGCATTCGGAAGCGGCGCTAGTTCCTCCACGGTGACGCCGTCGGCTGCCGACTGTGCAGCTTGCTTAGGTGGTGGCATTGGTCGTGGAACGGAGTCATCTTTCCACGGGGTTGCCTCTGTTGCCGGCTCGGCAGTCTTGCTGGGCGCGGGTGCGCTTGCTGCGGCGTTATTCTCTGGTGAAGCAGTCTTCTTCGGGGCGGCGTCCTTCTTCGGTGCGGCATCTCCGGTCTTACGTTGCGTGGACCCACCTGCAGCCCTTTCCGGCTCTGGGACAGACGGGGCAGTCCCATTAGGTGCCGCGGACTGCACTGGCGTGACGCTGTGCTCCGCCGCTGTCTCTGAGACCTCTTTCCCGGCGTCCGTCACAGAAGCATTGCTGGTTTTCGTAACATCAGTGGCCTCGGTGGCCGCCTTGGGCTTGCGTCCGCGTTTAGCTGGAGTCTTCGATGGCGTGTCCTCGGCCTCGTCCGTGGCGTTCTTGGGTTTGGGGCCAGACTTCGCGCGCGTCTTCGCTGCATTCGGTGTCGAAGTCGACGGGGCCGGGGCCGTGTCTGGAAGCGGCGCTGACGGTACCTCGGGAGACGACAGCGACGCGCGCGCCTTCGCCATGAGGGACGCCCATTTGTTCGGCGCAGGAGACGAGGGGGCCGCAGTGGCAGCTGTGAAGCGCTCGGCGGCGGCCTTCTCGACAGCAGCCGTCGCCGCCTCGGCGGCGAGCGTCTTCTCTGCTTCTGCAGCGGCGCGCTTCTCGGCCTCTTCGACCGCCTTCTTCTCTGCCTCGGCAGCGAGTTTCCGCTTAGCTTCTGCTGCGGCCTTCTCCTCCGCGGCCACGATCTTCTGCGCCTCCTTTGCTGCGGCGGCACTCTTCTTCTGCTTCTCCGGTGTGCTGGCGGCTTCAGCGCGAGTTTCCTTGTCGGCAGCAGCGGCCATCGACTCTCGCTTAGCCTTCCTCCGCCGCTCTGACTTGCTTTCCCCCGTCCTCGGTGGAGCAGCAGGGGTAGAGTTGTGCGTGGAGCTAGTAGCAGCTGTTGATGGACCTGCGCCATTCGGCGCGTTGCTCGTCTGCGTCGCGGGGGAAGTGGTGTCGCTCAATGTAGCGTCAACGGTCGGAGCGATTGTGCCAACTGTGGGTGGCATGTCCCCGACTGGGGGCGCTACCAGGCGCGCCTTGGCCGTTGCCTTGTCCGCGTTCGTCTTTGGAGACGCCGTCTGCTCGCCTTTGTTCCCATTTTGCTTTGCCGACGTAGTCTCGTCACTCTTCTTTGCCTTCTTACTTGGCGGTGTAGAGTCCGTCGACTGACTGAGTGGACTGGGACGCACAGGCCGGTACGGGCGCACGAGGCGCTCGACATGCTCCTGTGTCGCTACGTCGAGCGCCGACAAGGACGAGTGCTGAGCACTGGCAGGGCGTTGCTGAGCCTTTGACGATCCAGCAGACGACGGGCTAGACGCCGGCGACGAGTTGGCGTCGAGCGACTCCTTGCGCGCCTTTCGCCTCCGCTTGCTCTTGCTTGGCTGCTGCGAGCCGGGCGCAGGCGAGGGCGTAGAGGGGGGCGAATCGGCAGGCAAGGCAAGCACGACACGCTTCTCTGAGCGTGGTGTGCCGTTTCCTGGTGTGCGCAGAGCTGAGCGCGGGAGGGTGGAGGGCGGCACGGATCCGAGACTCGAGTCAGATGCAGCAGAGGCGTTTGGGTCGTGCCCGTTTGCGCTGAGATGAATTGACGACGACTTTGGCGTCGACGAGCCCGGTAGCGGCGATGGCATGGGCGAGCGTCCCATCGCCCCCGAGTACACGCGGATCACTTCCTTGCGTGACCCCTGCGCCATGGCGCGGTCACGGATGGCGCGAAAGTCAAAGTCTGGAGATGTCAGGTGTCGCGCAAACACGACCTCGACTCACCGTCCCACACGTCGGTCTCGAGTCCCGAGTTGCGCACATGCGTGAACCGCACTCCGAGCATGTTGATACCGAGGTCTGACGCGATACCGGGCACGACGGCGTTGAGCGAGTCGTTGGCTGGAACGTCAGCGCGATGTCGTCACGAGATGTCTCACCCATAGACCGCGTGCATTTCTTGTCACTCCCGACAAGTTCGTACACGACCTCGACCTTGTCTGCGGCGTCCGAGGGCACGCCATTGTTGAGACGAGACTTTTTAGAGCTCGAGCTGGAGGCATGCACGGGGGATGAGGGGCCAGCGCCAGCGCCCTCCCCCGGAGAGGACGCGCGCTTCCTCTTGCCTTTTGGCGGCATGGCTGGCCTAGGCAACGAGTCGACGAGTGGAGAAGCGGCGTCCCTTTTGACGGCCTCCTTCGAGTTGATGTATGGACGACGACAGGTAGACACACGAACAAGCCGAGACGAGGACAATGAGCGATCACGATGTTGGGGCGAGAGAGGGTGGCCGTGTGGTGTGGTGTCGTGTGTCCTTGGTGGTGGTGGCCGTGTGTGTCGTGTGTCCTTGGTGGTGGTGGCCGTGTGTCTGCAGTCTGGGAGCAAAATCCAGGCGGACCAGGACGTCAGGCACGAAACACTACTAGGGAAAGGAGAGGGTGGAGGTAGATATAGCATTATGTAATAAGGCACGTGTTACATCACGTGATTGTTTTTTGATTTTCCGCTAGTCGGGTTTTACTGTTTCGGAGGTGGGAACGCTCCACCAAGCATGACTGTGTATAGACAGGTCCAGACCCTGTCATTAGAGTTTATATATAGCCACCAATACAATGAAGTAATACCTGCCCTAATCGGAGGGATGAGCAAGGGCTAGAGAGATTGTTGCCTCCGAACAAGGCCCGGACCCGCAGAGCCGGGGCCAGAGTGGTGTGTTGTGAGAGAGGGAAGGTGTGTGTATCAGGTGGGTGTTCAAGGAAGGCGGTCAGGAGAGCCAGCCTCTGCAGCCAGAGGCAGGAGGGAAGGTGTGTCGGTCAGTCAGTTAGTAGTAGTAGTCGGTCGTCTTGGCGGGGTGTAAAAGGGGCGAACGAGGAGGTCCAGGGAATGCTCTCTCCTTGCCTGCCAAGTCGGGTGAGCGGCCAGCGGTGAGATTTGTTGCCATGATGATGCCATCTGTCATTCTGCCGCCTACTCCTCCTCTCTTGCTCTCTCTCTCTCTTTCTCTCTTTCACTCTCTCTATCTCTCTCTCACTCTCTTGTCGGCACACAAACTGGGTTAGCCCCCCATGGAATACACCACGGCGCAGGCTCAATCCCCCGCGCTCCTCGCCCTCAAGAGCGAGGAGCCGCCCATGATGGTCGACGCCCGTGGCCCCGGCTCACTGGTCTCGGTCCGAAGTGGACGGGAATTGCTCAACGAGCAGGACGAGCCAACACTCTTCGTACCCCAGCAGCTGTACGCCTTCCTCACAACCCCGGGACACACGGTCACCCAGGCGCTGGCAAACTCGACCGTCGACATGCCAGTCCGTATCATCGCAGAGCACCTCTTTGGGCTTGGGTATGGAAGTTTTGGCCTGTGGACAGGAGAACAGCCGGCGCAACGCCCAACTGCAAACAAGGAAAGCAGCGCATTCAAGGGTGTCAAGGGCTGGCTGGGAAAGCTCTCACTGGGGCCCAAGGTCAAGCGGGGCGAAAGCCCAAAGGGCAAACCCACTGGAGACTCTAAAGACACCGAAAAGGATAAACAAAGGGAACGTCAGGAAAAGGAAAAGGAACTTATCACGGCAAGCAGCAGCCGCGCCGTCTCGCCCGACGAGGACGACGGCGAAGACGAGCATTTCCGCAAGATGCGACCATTGACTACGGCCGAGCTTGACGAGGTCCGCCGATGCGGCCAGTGGCGAGGCGCAGAGCCAAGCCACTTGTTCCTCAACGTGGGTAGTTACGGTGGCGAGAAATGTCAAGCTAACCTGATTCCCAGATTTACGCCCAAACCCTGTTGGCCCTGGAGAAGAACCCACTCAACGGTCTCGTGTCGCCAGCACTCATGGGCACATGCGGTGTTGCGCCTCTGACCATCATTGCACATTCGCTCGATGTTGTGCGCCACTATGCCGACCTCATCATGCGCGCAAAGCACGAGGTCTTCTTCACGACCAACATCTGGGAAGCCAGCGAGGCGGCAAGCATCGTTACCGACGCAATTAAAACGCTTTCCAAACGTGTCATGGACGGCAATGAAAACAAGGTTGTCGTCAAGATCAGTGCGTCATTTTTGTGCCATGCGGTTGCTGATGTTCAGTGTATGACCGAGGCGTCGCTGACGGCGGCGCGCACCAGCGCGTCAGTCCAAAGGTGTATTCCAGCGCCAACGTTGGTCTGCCGGCGCCTGAAGACGTGCCCGGCGTGCTGCTCGAGGTTCAAAACTACCACATCCCGCCTGTCGGCTCGTTCCATCAAAAGACGGTCATCATTGACCGTGAGGTTGCATTGCTCAGTAGCAACAACGTGCAGAACAAGGTGAGCACTCAGAACTGGTACATCGACTAACTCGGCAGGAGGATGTTGGCTTCATGGCCCAGCTTGAGGGTCCCATCGTGCAGTCTATCTACGATACGGCAATTTTGTCGTGGTGGATGAGCTTCAGAACGCCGCTGCCGCTGCTCGACCACCCACCGCAGTACGCGAAATCGCTGGAGAACTTGTCGAGCGAAGACTTTGTTTTCGGTGACGTCCACTCGGACATCAAGGTCAAGGGCGATCTGTTCACGCTTGCAGAAAAGGCACAGCAGCGTCTTGGTCCTGCCGTCAGCCCCACTGCGAGCGTAGACAGTGATGCGAGATCTGCACAGTCGAACGGGTCCGTCAGTGTTCCCTTCAAACCAGTTCTTGTCCACGGGCCTCATGACCCCTTCCCTGTCGCCATGGCAAACCGGACACCGCGAGGACGTGAGTACATTACAACCGAGTAGGGCTGACCACCCAGGACGTGGTTATGGTGATGCGTTTGTCCCACAGAACCAGGCGTGGCTAGCTGCCTTCAAGTTTGCGACCAAAAGCGTCTTCCTGCAGACCCCTACATTTAGTGCCAAGCCCATTGTCACTGCCGCACTCGACGCCGTGCGGCGCGGTATCAACGTCGAGGTGTACGCCGACATCGACTTTGATGACGAGGTGAGCAGATCGTTGTCCGTGCACGCTGACGCCTCAGGGAAACATTACGCCCGACGGCAAGGCCAACCAAATGGTCGCGGCGTACATGTACTCGCAGCTCAAGCCCGAGGAGCGTTCTAAGCTGGGAGTGTATTGGTATACGCCCAAGGGTGCGACGACGCCTTTAAGGTCGCCGGGTGCATCTCACACGTGCCACATCAAGCTCATGATCGTCGACGAGCAAATTGCGGTCCAGGGCAACGGCAACGCCGACGTGTCGTCGTGGTACCACGCTCAAGAGATCAACATTCTAGTGGACAGCCCGCAGCTGTGTGCCGAGTGGCGTGCAGCGCTCGACGCGTGCCAGGACACGCGCATCCATGGGCGTGTCGGCGACGACGGCGTGTGGCGCGACAGGGCTGGCAACCGCATGCCCTCTGCTCCCGCCGAGACGCCTGTTCGCATTCCGCAGATGCCTGTGCGCGAGCCACCTGTCCGTGACCCGCGCCGCACCGAGCCCCCGCGCGAGGGCACACCACCTGGCCGCAAGTCGGATCACAAACGCCCCAGCACGCCGGTCCGGCGCAAGTCGGACAGAAAGTAGAGCCATCCCTACTCTCTCACCTTTGCTCCCAACTAATTTCATCTCACCGTCTTGGCTAGACTCATATCGTAGACGCTGTAGACACACATCCTGTAAACACCTGTACTTCGTAGCTCCCAACTAAATGGCATTTTTAATCCGCGGCGACCCTGGTGCCCCTGCACTCGATCCCGATGGACGCTTCGAGTCGTGCCTCCGTGCTGACCACCATGACATGTGGCGCTCAACGAGGAGGTGCGACGGGGCTGTCTCGAGATCAAAGTTGGCCTCACCTCTCACTTCTTTGTACTTTTGCCTGGAAAGGAACTTGACTTTGGAGTCGTCCCAACACCTAAGCTCGGACCTGATGCTGGCTTGCGCCTGCATAGGCGACCAGCGTCGCCCGGTCGGTCGCGTTGACTGCCCGGGAAACCTGTCAACGCCAACAAGGGTGAGCTTGGTGCCTAGCCGAAGGAAGCGTCTGACCTGGGTGCCAAAGTGTGTGAGGTTGACTGGCTGGAGGATATTGCCACTGTCGGCTTTCCACCACCGAGTTGCGTTCTCGATCCATTCCACGTCATAGTCGTCTAGGTCGACACGGACGTTTGAATCCCGTGGCGACGAGATAATGACAACGATCTCGGCCGGCCGCGATTCTCGCGGAAACAGGAGGTTAGGAAACGCCCAGTACGGCTCGTGGAGGGAGATGACGAGGCGCTTGGCGCCGTGGAGCTGCACAATGTCCTCAAACTTGCGTCCCAGGCTAAACACAACGCTGGTAATGTCCCCGTGGTGGCCATACTTGGTTGTGCCGGCCGTACGCACGTACTTGAGCTTTGGGAACTGGGCAAGGGCAGTTGCAGGATGAGCCTTGAGCCCAGCCTCGGCAAGAGTGCCAGCAATGTCTAGAACCTCTGTCTGAAGCCCCATCCAATGCCATCGGTGCCGTTTACTTTTGATGTCGCTCACCAGCATCCTGAGCACCGCCGGCTTTGTGGACGGGAGCTCTTTCCACAACCGGGGATCTCGCCACATAAGAGGCTCTTTTCCCTTAGCTTCTTTAGCTGAGGGTTTTAGGCGCTCAAGGTAAAAGAGATTGTCGTCCACGATGAGGTGTTTGTATGGGCCTCCGGCGCGCATCAGAGCGGCTGAAGGAAGGGGCGGATGAGCGGGAAACATGAAGGAGGTGGCAGGTGGAGAGTAGCTCCGAGCCTCGTTTGCCACCAAGCAATCGTGGTACGGATAGCTTGGCACTGACGACAAGGGGAAGTCTGGCTTTCGACGATAGTAAGACCTTTCAAGAAGCTCGAGCTCTGCCATCCTTTCCCTGAGCTGCTTCTCAACCAGCTTTTCAACGACCCTGTCTAGTACCTTGCTGGAAATCCAGTCAGCCCAAAAAGACGGTTGGGGCGGGGTGACTCGTCGTCGCGCACCTCGCGCAGTGTGGTGAAAGAGATGGTGGGGGATGCCTCTGGGTATGTTAGGCGACGACATGGTGAATGGAGACACACGAGCTGTTGAAACTGTAGAGAATGGAGCCACTGGAAGATCAAGAAAGCGTCGGCGGCGCCGTCCGATACTTATCTCGCTCAACGGCTATGGTGTCGGCTGTAACCGGCGCGCATCAGGTACTCCGAGAGCTGAGAGAGAGTGCAGTGGCAAGTGTGATGGGTGCAATCGGCTTTAACACATTTTTTGATGCTTTCTAGCAGAGGGTGCCTGGCCGCACAGTGGCATTTGTGGCAGATGCCATCAGAAGCATACCCAGTGCTGTGTGGCCGCTGTCCCGTACTGAACGGCCGCGCTGTCCCCCCGCGCTGAGTCGGAGCAAATCGCTAAAACTCTTTGCATGGCCAGCCAGGCTTCACTGCCTCGCGACTCAAGAGTCAGGCTTCTGCATACTAGCTGTAGAGGGTGGCGTACTCATGTGAGATGTACCTGTCCGTCATTGCCGACCAGCGCCTCGTATAAGGACCAAACTCCCTCGGTTGCAGAGTAAAATGCCAGGATGTCACCGGACTACCGTACATTGGCCTACTGTACAGTAGCTGCAGACACTCTGCAAAGGTTTCCAACGGCGTCAGGTGTGACCTCTGCTCTGGAAAGTACATACAGTGGACGGTAAAAAAGACCATACTGTACTGCATGCACGGCTAGGCGTTGCAGAAGCACCTTTGCCCACGTTAGCAAAAACGATGAGGACCGCCTGTTTGTGAACGGTACTGCACAGTACAGACGGTAATGTGCTGCGCGTGTACACACACACAGTACATCTCATGCATCGTACATCTTATACTATACACTGTGCTGAGCTGAACGGCTATTTGAAGACCAAATGTCGGACAGCGCACTGCATATCCTTCTCAGCGCTTCATTCACGGATGCTGCCTCATGCCCTCTTCAAGAACAGCTTTTGGCGGAATCGTTGAGAGTATGTATAACCCTCCAAACTTTGCCTTGAAGTGCTCAAAGGGCACATGCACCACATTCTCCCTCACGCCTGGATATTTGAATACTGCCTTGATCTCAGCCTTGGTGTTGGCTGCATCCAACCCAGCCTTGGCTGCAGCTCGCTCAAACCCAACGAGATGTACTGTCTGCAGCCCACGGAGGCTCATCAGCCTGGTGATGTCTGTGGCAAGCGCTTTGAGGTGGTGTTTATTGTTGTCAAAGGGGTTAGCTCCCTTGCGCGGGGCCGCATTCTGAAGCCATTGCAAGTGCAGCGGATCAAGGTACCTTTTAAGAGTACTGTCACTGGGAGGAGCCATGATGATAACCAGAGACCTGACAGTACGCCGGAGCAGCCTCAGGTCAGGACAGGTCCAGGCTGTGCCATGCATGCAGATCACCGCTGTGTCTGCTTTGCTGGGCAAGTTCTGCAACGACCTTGAGGTGAATCCCTTGCGGCCCAGGCTGAAGACAACTGGGGCTCCTTCGTGTAGAGGAGGATATTTGCCAGCCAACGCTCCAGTGGGGTTTGTCATCCACTCTGGATGGCTCACGTCGGGGACCACAACTTCCCGAAGGTTCAGAGCTACCTTGGGAGCGGGGCTACTTGGCACTGCGGGCGGTCGGGCTGAAGAAGGACTTTTGCTGCTGGAGCTGGGAGACTTAGTGCCGAGAGCAGGACTCATGTTGCCCCACAACGCAATCCTAATGTTTTCAGAGGAGAGGGATGGTGACTTTGGCTGGGAGCTCTGCTTCGGTGTCCCACTACCCGACCTGACACTTGGGGCTGGTGTTGAACTGCGGCTGGGTGGAAGTGGAATTTGATGCGGCGGCTTCGGGCTTGGGACTGGCGTTGAACTGCGGCTGGGTGGAAGTGGAATTTGGTGCGGCTTCCGCGGGCTGGCACTTCCGGCAAGCGCTGCGGCTTGGGCCTTTGGGGAGTGAGTCGGCGTCCCACTGCGGCTGGAGGCTGCTTGCGGCCTGGCACTTGGGACTGGTGTTGAACTGCGGCTGGGTGGAAGTGGAATCTGATGCGGCGGCTTCGGCGTTGAACTGCGGCTGGGTGGAAGTGGAACTAGATGCGGCGGCTTCGGGCTTGGGGCTGGTGTTGAACTGCGGCTGGGTGGAAGTGGAACTTGATGCGGCGGCTTCGGGCTTGGGGCTGGCGTTGAACTGCGGCTGGGTGGAAGTGGAATTTGATGCGGCGGCTTCGGCGTTGAACTGCGGCTGGGTGGAAGTGGAACTAGATGCGGCTTCGGGCTTGGGGCTGGTGTTGAACTGCGGCTGGGTGGAAGTGGAATTTGGTGCGGCTCTGGGGTGGCAGAAGCCTTGGAGCTATGGGATAGCTTCACAGACTGGGGCTTTGGGGATGTCTTTGCGTTTGAAGCCGGCGACGCCGAACGCCTTGGTGGACTAAGCCCTATACTGCGTTGAAGCTGAGCCGGACTCTGGGTTGGCGGAACCTTGGTTTGCGTCGACGTCGGGGTAGACGGTCTGCTGAGTGGAAGTGGTATTGAACTTGGGGTTTGTGGGGGCAGTGGGAAAGGCCGTGAAGGTGGCATCCTACTGGGACTGGATGGCTGAGGTCTTGGACTTCTCGAGGTGAGGCCTGAAGCTGTAGCAGCTTCCGCAGGTTGGAGTTTGATTGGAATCTCCCTCGGGCTGGAGAGTGGGGCGCTCCGCTTCGGGGTAATGCTTTGGGACCGCTTGTGGGCCGGCGGACCAAGCGTGAGACCTAGCCCCAGTCCCATAGAGTGACCGGAGGGACTTGACTGGTTGGAGGATGCACTCCTGTGTCTCCCCGGGGAATCGCCGGCGGCCAGTGTTCTGGCTTGAGCAGGTGAGCTTTGCTTTGCTACAGTGCTGCTGGTACTGAACTTGCGATTGGAGCTTGAAGCCTTGGAACTTTCAAGCTTAGCCGCAACGATGAGGGGGCTAGGCGGAGCGATGGCCTTTGACTTTCCCTTTGGGCTTGAGCTTGATGATGGCTTTTTGCTGGAGGACGGGCTGGGGGGTGTCGGGCTTGGGGTCCTCGGACGAACGGGCGTGGCAGAGGATGGACCGGCATGCTGAATGTGCGAGGAAGAGGAGGCTCCAACGCTCAAGTTGCGACCAGAACCTGATGCCTTTGGGCTTCCATGACTCTCCTTTAGAGCTGCCATTGCAGATATGGGACTCAAAGCATCATGGGGAATTTTGGGCGACTGGGAGCCGGTTGACTGACTTATGCTCCGCTGGCGACTGGGACCAGCGACCGCCCCGTTACCATATACCACGGCGGCGGGCTTGGTTGCAACCTGGCCATGGCTCTGAGTCCACGACCTTGGAAAGACAGGAGGAGGCACCGCGACCGTGTGTCCGACAAGACCAACAATTCCCGGAGGGAGGCTGGGAGGGGGGGGACCCCGAGGGGTAGAAGGCCTCGTGAATGCCACAGGGAAGCCACTGGTAGGCTGGTTTGGGGGGTGAGGCGTTGGTCCCCATGACTGGGGTTGCGTTACAGATCCTGAGCGGTGGTGCGCATCGGCGTTGACACGGAGTTGGGACGTAGAGGTACGCGTGGAAGCGCTACGTGAGGGTGGCGTGTTTGGGGGAATAGGTGGTGGTCCCCATGGGGAGCGCGAAGGAGGTGTTTTCGGGGGAAGAGGCGGAGGAGCGGAACTGGCAGCGGCTTTGCTTTTTCGACCTAGAAACTTCTGGGCTCCCGATTTCCAGGTTTTCTTGGGAGCGGGGCTTCGGACAGCTTGGAGGATTGAAGAGCTTCGCGACACCGCAGAGTTTGACCTTGAGCTGATGGGTCGCAGCTGGGCCAGCAAAGGCTGATTTCCGTCAGGGATGTTGGCAAGCGGCATGTCGATGACGGTTGGGCTCTCCATTTGAGTTACCTTGGGGCTTGCCTTTGAAGCTCCCTTGAAACCCCTTGCAACAGGATTAGACTTCCGAGGGCGAGAAGTCATCTGCCGGTAGCGACTCTCGTTCAAAGCCGTCAAATGAGGAGGAGAGCCTGCGCTGGCCCACGTATTCTCTATCACCCCGAAAGTATTAGCTACGGGCCTGGAGTACCGGTAACGCGGCGGCGGCGGCTGGTGCTGACGCGGTTGGGTTAGGACTTTAGCAGCGACTGCCAACCTTGCGAAGGCAAAAGGCTCGGGAACGAGAGGGCGCTTCTTCCTGTCATTCTTGTCATTTTTGTCCTTCTTGTCCCTTTTGTCCTTCTTGTCCGTCTTATCCTTCTTGTCCGTCTTGTTCTTCTTGCTAAAACCGGGTAGGCCGGCCATAATCTTTCACTTTGCTCTGTTGTTGGCTGATCCTGGGGGCACAGGAGATGTCACTGCCGCAACAAAAGGGGACTTTTACAAGCCCTCGAGACGAAGCATCTTATGTGCTGTAGGTACAGGCAGTACGGAGAAATCAAGAGGTTTGATGCAACCTCTGCTGATCATTTTGGTTGGCAGGCCGATGGCCTGCAGCCATTAAAGTGGCAAAGGACCCCAACTGCTCTGATGAAACATCCGTCGGAACGGCCGAACGGCGGTCGGGGGCAGGAGAACTACAGTACAGTGACCGCGTTATTTCTGATCCACATCGCTGACCGCAGCATCAAGACTCACATTGATGGCTCAGTAGGCACACTTTGCCTGCCCGCTCAACATCAACCCAGCACGACGGTTGCTGTGGTGTAAACCCGTGTGTCTGCAAAGAGCGGAAACATGGCTATGCTGCAGTGCACATGGATATGACAAGACTTGCTGATGGCTGTACCATCTTATGTATGTACTGTACTGAACACTGCAGTCACTGCAGTGTGTATGTACAATACATGATGGAGCCCAACCAAGATACCTGCCTGATCGCAAAATGATGGTATCGCCTGGTCATCCCGACTTACATCGCTTGGCCCTGTCACTTTTGCTGTTCATATTGTACCTGTTGTACTGTAGCCCGGCCGCATTCTGTCTGCAGGCGGCGCCAAACAAGTCAGTGCTGCCATATGTACATGCTCATGCGTCCATTCTGCACAGTACAGGCGGTGCTGCACTGTACAGTACATTTTCCTCACCCCCTCTTCTCAGATCTGCCAGGAGTAAACCTTTGAAGGCAGCATACGATACCGCACTGTACTGAACAGTACGATTAGTGGTGGTGAAGTTGTTTGTACCAGAGGACAGGGTTCTAAACCGGCTAAAATGCCAGAAAAGCTGGATTAATTGCAGTTGGTCAAATGAACTCTCTAACTCCTGGTGTGATGGGGCCGTTCATCTATTGTTCAAGCCTGGGAGCTGCACGTTACGAGTATAGCCCCCTCTGATGTTGCCGTGTGTGCTCAAGCAGATTTGGCTTTGCAAAGGCTGCAAGCTTTCCGCAATGCGCGGTGAACTTCTCGCGCATTTCTGGTTTCATCCTGCTGTTGCCACTGCCCATAAAACTACGCTGGACAGCTCATAAGTCAGAAACCATTCGTACACGACGTTTCAGTTCCGTACAGTAGTGCAGTGATCACCCCAGTTCTGTTGAAGGGCCGCGGTGTGCCTCGCACGAGAATTGCACACTGTACAGTTCAGTACTGTACAGAGGGCGGCGGAGATATCCTAGTATTGCACAATGCTGTACCTTTACAGTCGTGCACAGTCCGTTGTCAGAAAGTCTTAGAAATGATAATGCATGAACATGCGTGCAGTACAGTATAGTGCTGAAATCGGCAGCGCTGTGCGCCAGCGCCGTAACCACTCTCGCAGTACTGTAGGTACCAAACTTTCTGTAGGGTGATACAAAGCGTGCTGTTCTTTTGTGCGGGCAAGCGCACTACCCATCAGCCTTTCGTTTCACAGACCATATTCCACAACTGTCCATCATCCATTCCTTGTTGCAAGGTTTGCATGCTCTTCTTCCCCCAGTGTCAATGAGCAAAACTATTTCGCTTTGCTGGCTTGGTTATCACGGAGCTTCACCGCTCGACAATTTGTGGTTTCAGCAAGAGGCTTGCTCTAAGTGTTCACAACTAAACCACCATTCACTCAAGCCTTTACAACTTGGTTTACCCCTCCCGTGGCAAAGAAGGAGATCAAACCACATCTACAGTAGAAGACTATGCCTACCCAGCATATTACCCAGGCCCAAGTTATCATGTAAGAAAGCCACCGACTTATCACGATGAAGCGTTTCCCGTCTTGCGGAAGTAGCTGAAACTAAACCTTCGACGGACACGTTGCAATTCGACCATGCAAGAAGCAGTACGTTTAAGCAAAATACCTACGCCTGCATCAACTGTTTTGCTACAGTACAATGAAGTAGAAGAACGGAATGTGGGTTGTTGAAGATATTATCCTGAACTCCGCGTGTCTTCGTAATACCCAGCATCCCTGTACAGTACTGTACTGCCTTGCACAATGTATGTATGTGGATGCTCACATGAATCGTGATTGAGGAGATGACAATGACTCCACAGTACAGCATTTACGTACCAGCTAGGTCATGGTGGCGAGACCGGTCTTCAAGGCAGAACTTTTCACGGGTGACTTCAGCTCTTTCATCCCACCGTTAGAACGCCTCTGACAACCTTACCCCATCCAAAAGCACCCTTCAGTTGCTCGCCAGCAATTGCCAATGTGATCTGCTGGCGCTGACCACCTCCTGAGCTTGCAAACTCGCCCACTGCATTTGCGTAGCATGGCTTGCAAGTCACCGCGCTGATCCTCGCTGTCGTTTGGGCGCGGCCCTCTGTTTTGATCACTACCATCATGCTTCTGCTTTGATCCCCAAATGGAGTAATTTGTTATACTGGCTTTAATGATGAAAGCATCGCAAGCTTCGAGCGGAGTCCTAGCTTCGAGCGGAGTCCTCTTCGCCGCTTCCCGACAGGGCTTGACACATCGAGTCTTGGTTACAGTTGGACCAAGGGCCGAGACATTGAAGGCAGTCTTCTGACCGTAACCTCAGTCTGATCGGCACAAGGGGACACATGGGGGAGTCACAATCAGGATGCAAAAGCAAATCTCAACGTAAAGGATTCTTTTTCCACATCCCCTCAGCAAAGCTAGAAAGGGTGCTTCTGACGCAGAGTCCAAGCCGAAGCCCAGAATGTTTGATGCCAGGTTTTACGGAAAGTCTGAGCAGGGCCTCAAAAACCCATTTACAAGCAGAGAGGACCGTCACCCAACGGTACCCAATAAAACAAAGCCGAGTCAGTCCAGCTGGCGAGTTGTTTTTTCACCACATCTGACTCTTTACGCACAGGACAACGCAGCTCATTCAAACACAAACCTACACTTCAGCATGTGGTGGTCTCTACATCCAGAAGAAGACTATTGTAAGGAGGCGTACAGCAAAACCAAAGGCGAAAGTTGGTATCACTCTACATATAAATTTAACAAGGGTCGTGAAATACAGAAGTGCAAGCACTGCAAAAAAAAATGGGTCAAGTTTGGGCTCCGCTGGGTAGTCTCGTAAATAACGACTTCTGGCAACAAAGTGTCGCTGTATGCACGTGTGTTCAGGGGGTCACCGATGCATGGGTATACTTAAAGATGGTTGCAGCATAGTTTGTTCAACGGCAAGTGTACAGTGAACGAGGTTAATTATCTACGGGAACTGTATTTTCACCTGTAGGCGTGACTTTGCCACTCAAGAGTTGGTCATCTTTCAGCGCCTCGATTGCCTTGAAACTCGAGTATGGTACTGCCCATTTCCGGTACATTGCATACCCAACTTCTAAGATGCATGCATATGGCGATGAAGTAGCAGGCGGTGCTTCAAAAGGAGTCTGCCACTGCCTTTGCCAATGTTTCTGACATGTTGCATCCAATGGTTGCATTTTCGGTGCTTGTGGATGTCTAGCCAAATGTCTCTGTCATTGTCCAACCAGATGCACTACATTTTCAGAGTTTGCGGCATAGTCTAGCGGTTTAGGTGTAGAATGCATCTGTACAATCAGTTCTGGATTTGTTTCACCCATAGTTTTATGGAGGTTGGCAAGGTGGGTTGCTGGTGAGCGATTGACAAAACCGTACTGTAGATAATTAACCGCGTCCACTGTACTGTACAGTACATACTGTACAGCATGTACAGTATAGTACAGTACAGGTACTTGATCTTCTGCGTGCCCTGCACTGTACTGTTCCCATGTATGTACCGTTCATGTGCTGTACCGTACTACGCTTGCACTATACTTTACATACAGTATGTTCAGTGTACTGTACATACAACCATGCAGTACAGTACCGTACATCAAAATAATTGATCATGCGAGGTGTTCATGGGTTCTGCACAATACTGTACTGTATACTGTACAGTACATACTGTATGTTGCATGCACTGTATTTCACACGGGTACTGTACTGTACAGTAAGGTACGCACTGTATACAGATACTGTGCGGTACACTTCGCTCACTGACATCACTGCTTCCTGTGCTGATGATGAGGGTGTTCGTCAATGATGGTGGCTGCGTGCTGGTTGCTCCTCGTCATTCCTTCCATGTTCCCTCCGTGGATTCAGTTTTGTTTCCTAACCATTGCGCTCCTTTGACTGTTCACCCTTCATTACTGTATACGACTGTCAAGCCCTTGGTACCGGCTCACGCAAAGGCGTGGTTAGCCTCAGTAGAACGGGCTTTCACTCGCTGCTCAAACATCCTAAAAGACCCAGCCGCTCCTCTCGGCCACAATCGAATCCCTGCGCGTCTACTATGACTTGACGTTTTGCCACTGCTGTAGACCTTCCTCTATGCGCCCTGCCACAAGACCTTCCCCTCCCCTCACTGTGGTAGCATCCTTTCCAAATCATCCCAAATCCATCCTCTCCAGCAGCGCATCCTTCAAAACCAGCTCTGCGCTGGCTCTTGCGTCTGGCGAGAATAGCTCACCGTCGCCTTCTTCGCCGGGCATTGTACATACGTTTTGATTCCTCCTGTTCACCTCCGGAGAAACACATTGTAATTCAAAAGAAGGGACCGTTCAAGTGCTCCAGAGTCACTGTGGTGGAAGATAAAAAACGGAGGGCTAGCAATAAGTCGCAATATGTTGACTTTGCCATTGCCTGCAATGAAAGCCTTACTAGACTCGAAGGGAAACAGGAATACCCGTTCCGAGGGGTCTGATGCATTCGAAGCACGCATAGCAAGGTTGGAGCGCCAGGGCAAACCAGTGTCATCTTTCCACTCAACAAACCCATCAAGAGCTGGGAAAACAGCGGCGGCTCGTCAACCGTCGTGCTCTCCACTTCCACTTTGAAGTGGTCATTAGACAAGCTTGTGTTTCACCCTTCCACAGTGGTCCTTCAGAAGATGGTTTTCATCATGGCTATAGCCGACCACGACAATGCCGCCGCCGCCAAAGGCAAGCCGGGAGCGCACAAGTTCATCCGCTGGTCAAGAGTCTTCAAAGGATTGGTGAACCGGGCGATAGCCTTGCTGACCCAAAACCTTACAGGGCGCGGGCAAACAACTTGGCTCCCGTGCTTCTGCGGCCTCCACGCCAAATGCAGGCCTTCTTTGTGGGGTTAAATTTCTTTCTGATGCTACCTATGCGTCGCCCAAATCCAAACGCCTCGGAGAGGCCGACGTGCAGAATAGAATCCGAGGTGCGTTTGTCAAGGTGTTTAAACAACGCAACTTGAGGGATAGCGTTGCGGAAACGGAAGTGTCAAGGCAGGTCAAGTTTTTGTCGCACGCTCAGTACAGGCTCAACGAAGCAAATGGTCCATACTGGAAACTGTACAAGTCCCTCTGAAGCTCTGTGCCGATTCGCAAAACCAGACTTTCCATTCCCATGCCTACCCGTCACTGAGAGGCAACATTACCGGGGAGCACATGAAAAAAGCCTGTGTGCACAATGCCTGTCTGACAGACAGGAGCAGCCTTGTCTGTCCCTTGACTTGTCAACTGGTCGGTTTTGACGTGACCATTGACACCATGCCGACCTCTGGACAGGAAGTGAGACGCACTTTCCTACAGTATTAAGTCTGCCACACTGAACAATTGGTACAGTAACATTCACTCTCCCCCAAGCACAGTCTTTGAACCGACGTGCCTACAGCCCTTCATACTAAAAGCGGTACAACGCGGCCGCTTCACATCGCCGCAAACCAAGCCTGGGCTAGGTTCTCCCCAACCCCACTACCCACTACACACTGTCATTCCAACAGCTGTCAGAGCATGTTCATTAATTCACGGTCGTTTGTTGTACTGCCTCCTATTGGTTGATGGGCCACTCTCCGTAGCAACGAATGCATACCTCCAGTGTTCCGCTCTCGTTAGTCCAGATGTCGTGCTTGTCACTGTCCCCTTGTGCGGTTAGCCAGGTTTCACATACTCGAAAGGCGTATGGATTGCCCACGCATTGCTCCCTTACTATGTACCTACTCTCTGCTTTAGAGCAGGGCCCTGCCCCGGAGAGGTCTGCGCTGCTGGGCCATTCGAAGTTGACGGTCATGGGTGCGTTGGCGACCTATAGCTCGGGTGCAAATGTTATGTTGTATGCGTGGCCACTGGCTTGTTGGTCAGAGTTGGCTTTATACTGTACGTACAGGACAACGGCGGCCGCCACTGCACACAACGAAGTTTGCCTTTCGAGGGTTCTAGAGAGCGGTAAATTCTGAGAAGCCTCCTGGAGGGAAGGCAAAGCTTGCAGAACTGTCCCCATTGGCAGGTTGCATTCCAGGTTCACTGGCCAGGCCATGGCTGTCACCGCGACGTGGTCGCGTGACTCCTACAATATAAAAATATGATCGGCCGGCTGGACGGCACATACGGAGGGGTCTGTTTGTGGCAATGCTTCTTTTGATCACTGACCGACCAGCGGCACAACTGTCCTACCTTTTCTTTTCTCACTGTTGTTTAACATTTGCTTGCCGAGTAGTTGCGAGACGGTCTTTCAAACCACATTCTCTTTTCATCCATTGTCGTCGCAGCATATCTAAGTGAGATGTGTACAGTAGACTTCACACTCTCAAGCATGTAGTTGGAGACCACTAGTTTACTATGTTGTTGGTGCTGTATGTAGTATGATGACAGATGTCGTCCCGCCCTGTGCCCAACGGCAAGAATTCCGATTCCAGTGGTGCCTCGCGAAAGTGGAGGCCTGGAGGTCCTGTTTCAGAAACCACGCGACAGCCCACGTGTTTGACATTGAACCCTGATCATATGAACATTGCTATGGCCTTGGCCATTAGACCATTGGGCATTAGCCCATTAGCCATGAGAGCATTAGGCTTTGAATTCGAAGGGAAGACACTGTCGCTTGCATTTGGCGGAGTTGGAGGGGTTCCAACACCACCACACCACCACACCACCACCTATTGAGAAACACCAGGTCGGTAGCCGCGAACAACGTCACAGACGTCGTCGACCAAACGTGAGCATTGCTCCTCTATATCCATTCCCCAACACACACACACTCGAGTCGCTGCTGTTGTTGCCACCCTGCTTGGGAAGCACCACACAAGCACTGCATTCGTGCTGTTCATTCCCTTAATACCCCTCGCAACGACGCTCGGAAACGACTTGGTGGTTCCACTCTGCTGTCCGCCGCGTGCTCCGTCGCGGTGTCAAGCAGGTGTGTCCTCCTCCTCTCAACATCTCTTCATCCTCCCTCCTGATTCTTGTTCCCCCCCCGCCACACTTGAGCATTTTCCCACATGTCGCGGCCGGCAATCTCGTACCCTATCCCTGCCGCCGACCCCAACGACGCCATCTCATCGCTCTCGCAACCTCCGCCGCCTCCGCCTCCAGCTGGCCAGAGCTATCAACGCGATGTCCAGCCAAATCGGAACACTGCTGGCCCACGAGGACCCGTCAGTGGCTCTTGCTTGCTTGACGAATCTAACTTCCACAGACCTCGACTCTAGACTCGTACATTACCCGTCTCCTGGTAGTGACGAAGCAGCTGCTACAAGGCCTTGATCAGTGGTCCCAAAGACTCCTGACAGAAGAAGACGTGCGTATGGGGAACACCCATCTCCGCCGTTCATCCTGTTCACGACTAACTTTTCAGGTCAGCGATGTCTACGTCCGACTAGGTAACGGGTTTGAGCTCTGCGTGAGCACCTTTCGCCGCGCGGGCATTTCCACGTCGTATGCTACACGAGGATGTTCTATGAGCTAACGGAAGCGACCTCGACTCGATCCCAAATGACCTGCGCGAGATCCTTGAGCGTGCGCTTGCCGAAGAGCCATCACAGGACACGCTCAACATTTACCTCCCGGACATCCGCGCAATCATCTTCAACCTTTTGAATGGCCTCAAGATGAAGCAGATGGCGTACAAGCGTCAGATCACCGAGCGCCAGCAGCAAGTGCAAGATCACATTGCGCTTAGCCCGGTTGCCGGCCGTAATAGCCCTTCTCCAAACTTTGCATCGGCCCGACCACACGTATCGCCTGGCCTCCCACCCGTAGACACCGAGACGCGCTCGATTAGGTCAATTGCTTCGGACGGCCCCGCAAGCCCCGCCTCGACATCGTCACCCATGACTGGTGTCCCGCGCCAGGGACTTCCTGCTGCCGCCTTGGCCGAACGCGAGCGGTCGCAGTCGCGCTCTGCAGCGCGTCCTCCACCGCCAGACGCGTTTCGTCCAACACGGTCACGCCCAGCCCAGGAAAGCGTCCCACGTAGTCAGCAATCAACGTCGCCCGAGGCGCGGTACGCGTCGCCGTCGTCCGTTACATCAACACTTCCTGGAGGTGCAAACATTCCTGGTACAACGCCGGCGCCGGGCCCGAGCCGTCCACAGCCTCGCCGCCCAGAACGCGTCAGCCGCGAGAGTCTGAACAATGTTACGTCTCGATTCTCGGCGGACTCGGACCTGTCAGCTGCATCCTCCGGGCGGCCCGGCTCTGAAGGTATGAGCATGACGCCAATGCCTGTTCCGCGCCCTGGGCCGAGCTCTACGCCAACTGGGAACGGCGCGGGTCAACCGCAGGCGGCATCATCTGGCAATGCTCAACAACCTCTCAGCATGGCTCGCTCGGTCAGCCCCCAACCTATCGCGGCCCAAGCCCCAGCAGCCCAGAGTCCCCAAGCTCGGTCTCTGCCGACGCTTAATCTTCCCGAACCTCCATCGCCTTCCGCCAACGATGTGGCCGATGATGTGCACCCTGCGGCGCGGTCGTCGTTTGCTCTTCTGCAAAAGCAAGATGCTTTGGAGCGTCGCGCGTCCAAGCGCTACTCCTCGTACACTTTTCGCACGTTGCCTGGCGCTTCACCTGGTAGCAAGAAGGGAACAACGTCGGGCACAGGCAGCCCGACTCGGCCCGCGCGTCGATCCATTGCTGCATCGCAAGCGATGCCGCCGTTGCCCCCGCTTGCTGAGGACAATGTCCCGAGACCTCGACAGCCCTCAGAGGGCGAGTCCGACCGAACAGTCAAGCGGTACTCGCTTGTGGACGCCCCTGTCCCCCAGCTTCTATTCTCTGACGGCGACGGTGCGGCAACGAGTGGAGAGAGCGAGAGTGCCTCAGCTTCCACCACCCTCGGTGTCGGTTCCACGCAGTCTACTGTGCCTAAGCAAGCAAAGAACCTGACTGTTTTCCTTCAGCTGGGACGGCAGGTCAAGAAGACCAGTGTGGCTCTGCCATTGGACATGTCAGCTCTACGGCTCTTGTTCATGGAGCGGTTTGAGTACGACCCTGGGATGGAAGATTTTCCAGAAGTGTACATCCAGGACCCCAAGACTGGTGTGCAGTATGAGCTGGAAGACATGGACGACGTTCAGGATGGCTGCAAGTTGACATTGGACATTGAGCGTGAGTGAATAGTGTTGTCGGGCCCTGACGATTTAGCACTCGACCAGGTAAAGCAGCACATTGACATTGCTTTTGCGACTCTGTCGCAAGAGATGAAGGAAGTCAAGACGGCGCTTGCTCAAGCAAAGCGGCAGTCGACGACAATAGCCCCGTCGCTTCTCGCTGTCTCGTCGCCGTCTATTTCCGCAGCCCCGGTGCCCATGACGCCTGAGCAACCGCAACCGCCATCTGCGACTACGCCTCGCCTACCGGCGATTCGTACCGCGAGTGGCAGCGCCGTTGCACCGGCGGCTGAGCTGCAGTCACATTACGACGAAGTTCAAGGTCTGCGACGTGACCTGGCCATTGTCCGGCAATTGCATGTAGACTTTCTGCAGCAGACCAAAGAGTCGTTTACGGCTCTGCGGCAGCAGAACTCGGCCATGCGCGAGGTGGTCAAGACTAAGATGGGCGGGAACCGCGCTTTGCTTGACAACTCCAAGGCCAAGCTTGAAGGACAATGCCAGGACACCATTCAGGCAGTCGAAGAGGTATCGGACATCATCGATGGCGCGAGGGAAGATGCGCTCAGGCGCGGTATCACGCCCGCGCGCGGCAACATGGAGAAGATCCGCGCCGACCTCAAGCACGCCTCAGAGCTCGTTGAAACGTTTGCCGCCGACGTTACTTTGGCGGATCCGACGTGGCGTGCGACGTGGCTCAGCGAGCTGCAGCGCGTTACCGAGGAGCAGCGTCTGCTCGCATACCAGAACAAGCTCGCGGCTGACCTGAAGAACGATATCAAGGACGCGACCGAGATGCTGGACAACGTGCAGGCGTTTGTCGACCAGCGCGCCGCAGCTGGCGCTGGCAGTCGCCGTTTCCAGCCGCCCCCGCCCGAAGAGGGCACCGGCGGCATCGGCAACCTTCTCTTGGAGATTCGCACCAAGGAGTCCGACCCCAACCAGCGGTTAAAGGCCATCGAGGAACGACAGCGTGCTCGTGAGCGCGACCTGGCGTCGCGCACCGACGAGTTCCAAGATGAGCTGTCTGGCTTCGTCGCGGGTAAGAAGCTGCGCAAGACTGGCGGAACCGACGAGGCGGAGCGCGTCCGTCAACGCCGACAAGATCAGACCATACGACGGATGTTGTCTGGCGACGGACCGGGTAGTCCCCCTGGTGTGCTCTCTCCGCAAGGAACCGGGCAGGGGCCTCAGCGTCACTCGGGCCAGTCACAGAATGCAGATGTCCCCAAGCTATAGACACATACAAGTACACATAGTACGTGGTGCAATGTACTTTTGGTAGACATGCAATGCCCTCCATGGCCCAAAGGTGTAGATGTGAAGCTCCGCCAGGAGGGTTGGGTTGCTGTGTCACAAAGATGTCGAAGTCGAATGTATTGCGCAGAACCTCTTCTAGTGCGTGATCTGTCATCCCATGTGATTGACTGCATATACTTTGATGTATGAGCTCAGGTGATGTAGTGGTGATACAGATGAGAACATTGTCCAGGACGGTTTTGGATGAAATCTAGTACAAAAGTAATAGTACACGAGCTCGAAACTATAGGCCACGTAAATTGTAAGCAAACAGGGCAGTGTTTGAACATGGGGAGGAGTGGGACTGGCAGGTGGAGGCCAGTCTGCTCAAGTGTCCGATGGGTGTTCTGGAGGAGTTGGGAATGGTGTGTTGTTGGAGTTGCGCGATGTCCAGATGCTTGACCGCGATGCGCGGCGGTCGATGGGAGGACGAGCCGATAAGCTGGATAGACTTGTGTTCTCCTGGAAAACGGGGAAGTAGTCAAAGTCGCTGCGGCTGCCACGGCTTTGCGTAGGAAAGGGACCTTGCATCGGCAACGAGGTTGGCGTGAGGCTCGGATACCGCGTCGACGCTGTTGTCGAGTGCGGTACAGTGTTGGTTGAGTCAAGGCGTGCGTGTGTTGAGCCAGGGGTACGGAGCAGAGGTGCCCCGCTGCTCCGTGTTCGTTCTCTGACCAAGTCCTCAGTTGCATCTGAAGGCTGGACTTTGTGCCCGCTGGGCATGTCAGGCCCAAAGTCAATCAGAGAAGCAGGTGACTCAGTAGGCAGAAGGCCTTGATGCAAACTTGAGCCGCGCGTGTGGTTCGAGTATCGCTCGGGGTCGCCCATACGCTGCAGCTCGTGCTCCTCAGGGACAACAGGCTGGCCAGCGTACAGCAGCGTGCTCTGGTCCGAGGCCGAGCGCCAGCTGTTGACATCGTTGTCGGAGAAGCCGTCGACCATGCTCTTCTGACGCTGCGTCGAGACATGTTTGTAACTGCGGTTGCGCACCGTGTCCGAGTTGCTGTCGCGGTCCACAGCGGCCATTTTGTATTCGACGACTCCAGACGACCCCAGGCGACGGCGCAGCCAAAACCACCATGCACAAAACGCGCCAGCGACAATGACAAAGAAGCCCACCACCGAGCAGGCGGCTATCACTGCAGTGGAAACGACGCGATGCTGCGCTTCGCCAGACGCGCCGCTTTGAGAACTTCCACCGTTGTTGGTCGACACGCTCCCAAGCGTCTGGCGCAGGTTGCGCACAGCGTAGAAGTCGCGCGATGCCTTGCCAGCATCGGTGAGGGGCACCAAGCCGACCTTCGGTTGCCACGTGCTGGGACTTTTGCGTTGATCTGGGTACTGGAACACAGAGTAGGCGTTTTTGAGGAACGACGAGCCGAAGATACTGAAGGGTCAGTGGTGGCGCAACTTCGCCGCTTACAAATCCCCGGCATTCCTGATCCCACTGGCGTACTGCAGTGCGCCAATGCACGTCTGGAAGCTGATGTCTTCGATGTCGATCCAGCTCATGTCCAGAGGATGAGCAGGGAAGTCTTGTCCTCCAAACGTAAACGTAAATGCGAGCTGCTTCGTGCATGGCATGCGGTCTGATTGTGGTCAGCAACATCTCCGCGGTAGAGGGCTTCACTTACAAAGTCCATCAGAGCTGGCATTGATTCCATACGCGCCGTAAATGGAATCCAACCAGCCCCTGTTGCTGACCAGAATAGCGACACCGCCAGAGTCGAGGACAGCGAGTGGGGTCGAGCTGTTAGCGTCCGTCCCAGTCGGGCCAAGGGGAATCGATCCTGTTTTGGGGCCTGTGCCATCCTTGTCGCTGTCCCAAGTTGTGTATTTGATGCCTTCAAGCGGTACACGCCAGTGAAGGTAGCCGGTTCGTCCAAGGTTGGGCTGAGGGATAATCTTCATGAAGTTGGGAGTGCAGGGAGACGGACACAGCGGCTCAAAGGTCTCGCCGATTCCGAACGTCGAGTACGTGCGGACGTCGTCGGCACGGCCGAGCGAAAGGGAGAACAGACGCTGTGTTGGGGCGGAAGCACCAGCTCCGAACAAGTTGTCGAGAAACGTAGCACCGTCTGGCGAAGAGCCTGTGGTTCCGGGAATCATTTTGGTGATATGAGAGCTGGCAGGCACTGAGATCGTTAACACAAAAGGTCGGACTAGAGGACGTACGAGCCAGGCCGAGTAGACCAGAAAAGTTGCCTGAGCCCAAGTTCTCGTTTTGTACCGTCGAAGCGGCCACCATTGCCTGGTAGCCAATGCCAAAGTTGCCGGCGGTGACCTGTTCCCAGATGATCTCGCCTGAGACGGAGCCGACGTAGTACTCCAATGGGACATTGGTGTCACTGTGGACTGAGAGGGAGTCATCGAAGAGGGCAGGAGAAGTCTTGCAGTCCTTGGTGTCGCAATCGACGGAAGCGACCCACTGGATATTAGCCTCAGTAAGGATAAACTGCGCTCACGGTGTCAGAGGAACCCAGGTCGAGAAGCATGTTCAAGACCTGTACAGAGGTCTCGGTTGCCCGTTTGCGGCTCTCGTCGGTGTTCACCTCGTGGCCAAAAGACATGGGGAGGGAGTAGACAGCTTCGTCCGCATCACCTCCTGTCAGAGTGAGATTGAAGATGATGCCAGGAACGTAGCTAGTCTGAGCTGGTGACGTTCCGGTGGACGTTTTGGACACTGTGGCCGAATATGTCCATGGCTGACTCCTGGTCGAGGATGATACGGAGACGGACGGAATCGAGCTGTTCCATGGCCCGCTATGTGTCATAGTAGCCGTGCTCGTGCTGCCGGTTGCCTGGTCAGTGCCACTGGTTGCAGAGGAAGAGTTGCTAGAGCTGGGACCTGGAGAACCGGCCGCCCATGTCCATGTCTCCGATCCTGTGGGCGCTCCGTTTCCTGTCGGCCACGAAGCATCGGGAGGATTGTCTGAAGGAGGCACGGACGGTGTCGACTCTTGCCGCCTCAAGGGCTGTGGTATTGGCTCTGGATCACGATGTTGTAGGGGAGGAGGATGTGGTTGGGGTCGTAGTTGTTGTTGTGAACGTGGTGGCGGTGGCGGCCGCCGCTCTGGCAGCGACCGCAGCGCCTTGCGCCGTGGATTTCGAAGCTTCATGCTTGGCGACGTCGATGCAGGCTTGCGTGCAAAAGAGCCATTGCCGATGTCTGTAGGCTTTGGGTGTGGGGATCCTGAACGCAGCTGAAACACACTGCTTTAGCGAAGGAACAATGGTTTCGAGGACCTGGTCGGCGGGGTCGAGGTCGGTTATGGCCTGTGCGTCATGCAAAAGCTGAAGAACCAGACTGTGAGAAGTGATGGCTTAGGCACGATTCCAATGCACCCAGGGAGTCGTGTTGTGCGCAGCAAGCAGAGTCGTGCAATGCCTGACGACAAAGCGATGCGTGAGGCGTGGGAGGTGGTCGGAGACGACGGGGAATGCGGTACGCCTTACACTCGTCGACGACCTGGCTTAGTGGTTGCCACACCAACGGAACGTGGACCACGAGTGAGCGAAGATCGAAAACGTTGATCGCCTCTGAGCTAGTTGCGCGCGGTTGCAAGCGAGTGACAAAGTCGACAGGAGGATCGACGAGCGGCAGCTGCTCGACGGCCTCTGGCGAGTGAGAAAGACGACGAGGGAAAGACACACTGTCTGAGCGCTTATATTCCAGTGGGATGATGCGTCGAGGAATGCGTCATGAAGACGCGGTGTGCTCTTTTCTCGGCGCGCGCGAGAGTGTGTGGAAACGCGAGTTGCTAGAGTACTTGGGTGGGGATACGTGTGGGCTACGCGCGATCGCGTACAAAGCGGTTGAGTCGATCGTCGTCGGGGGGTAGTGGATGGAGAGCGAGGGGTAGCAACCGAGGTCGGAGGAATGTGGGAGAGAGAGAGAGAGAGTGACGCGACGGTGAGGAGAGGTAGTGGCGTATGTGATTTGGAGAGTGAATGAGTGAGTGATCAGATGTGACGGCAAGCAGCCAAGCAGTGTCGAGTCTTGTTGGAATGGCGACGACGACAGAGGGGGAGGTCGGTGCGGCCTGGGCCCGATAATACTGGTGTGTGTGGTATGGTGTATGGTGTACGGTGGGTGACTAAGTGGCCACCCACATTCATCCTACGATTGCTGCACAGTCCACGGTGAAAGGAGAAGGAAGGTGTGAGTGGTGTGTGTGTGCTTGGCTTGGCTTGGCTTGGCTGGCCACTGTATGGAAGGGAGAGAGCATGACACTCGGATCCGTGCAAGAAGGGCCAGAGGGCGCAAAGGAAGGGGACCTAAGTGAACAGGGAAGCAAAAAAAGTCAGGGATCACGAGAGCTTTGGGAGGCGAGCAGGGAAGACAAGGAAAGAGCCAAGCAACTAACAAAGCCTTTGTAAAGGCAATACAATTGTGATACAATCAAATACAATCACATCCGCCCACCACAGCCGCCGCCCATGCCTCTACACAACCACGTCGTACTGCTACGTCCTCCAGCATGCAGCAGTTGCCAACCAGCAAGCCATGGAGAAAAGCAATGCAGACTATTGTGTCAGTGCCTCCCGTATCAGTTTTTTCTATTTTGGCATCCTCGTGTCGTCGCTAGGGTGTCATGGCACGATTGTGGACCTTGGGACCAAGGGTTGGAGGCGCGAAGAACCTCAAGGCAGTGTACTGTATGTTTGCATCAATAATAGGCGGTCTGCCAGAACGGGGAGAAAAGCCCCTTTTTGTAGGTGCCGCGTCTCTCGTTAGCTTTCCCTCGCAACTCCCAGTTGCCAGGATGCTTAAATGGATGTAGCAGCGACGCGTTCCCGGGAATTATTCCCGGCGACTGTGCAGGTGGTGGACATGTGTGGGGTAAGTCAAGAGCATGCATGCCCCGGTATTTTGCGGCCTGTGGACAAGCTCCGAGATGCCGAGGACGACGTCAGAGGCGGATGAGGGGGCCCAGTCTGCAGACTGGCCACTGGCCACTGGGTGTAGGTGGTGGAGTCGAGTGGAGTGATTGCCAGTATACCAGTATGATGTGGCAAATTTGACCCCGGACCATCGGCAAAGTGCGAACATGTTTTGCCAAGCAGAGGGGCACATGTCCAAACCGGCGTGCGGGGTGGAGAAAAATCACTCAAGCACTTCCCCCCCTGGCCCCTTCGTCGCCGCTGGCTGCCCCCACACGACCTCATCGCTACCTCGGTCGCGCACAACACTCTCGGCACCTCACACTTCACCACTCACCGCTCACTCACCACTCTTCTCTCAACTTGTCGCACAAGCTCTCACGAAGGATATGCTCTTCCGCGCTCTCACTGCAAACTCGCTCACCTCCTCCACCCGCGTCTCATGCCGCGCTCTGCCTCTTGCGGCAGTGAGCCGCGCGGCGTCCGCACACCGTAACATTTGCATGCCCCCCCGTCGTCCTGGCCTCGACAACTCCGAAGACATGGACGCCTTCGAGGCGGCTTCCAAGTGCAAGCCAGTGGACGTCGCGGCCGCCGATGGCATCACGCCTGAGGCCGCCCTTGCTGAGCTCCGCAAGCTTCGCAACACGCCCCACCTCACCGCCGACGACCTTGGCATTCACATTCCCACCCCCATTGCCCCCTTCACCGATGTCGACCCCATCACTGGCAAGGTCCTTGGTTCGGAGAAGAAGGGATTCTTTTCCAAGCGCGGCAACACGGCTACTTAAGAGCCGCTCACCATCGAAGGGCAGAAAAACCAGCAGTCTCTCCACACAAGCTCATTCAGCATCATGAGGTCCGCATGAAGTCATCATGGAACATCAATTATAAAAGGAAGCCATGGAAGTGGCACAGCCGACTCCGCTTCCAAGAGTGACCTTCAGTCGCTGCGCCGGCCGCAGCCTCATCGGCAGTCTTCCGCAAAATGCCAAATTCAAAGTGGCACAAATGTACGTCCCGCCCACCATTTGTGACCGTCGTCCTCTTGCTGACTCTGTCAGTGTCTAACAGATCCCTCACTATGATACCCACATCAGTCCCTTTCCTTCTAGCATCATCATCTCAGCAGCTGCCAGCCATAACGACTCGGCAACGAACGACCGTCACATGCTTGTCACTCATTGTACACATGTCCCCTTACTCTACTATCACTACACTCTGTCATGTATCTTAATCACCAGAGCAACACCGAGGCCTTCATTTCGAGGAATGGCTAGAAGCAGTTTGCGCGATCACGAGCACGCATGAGCCAGGACGTCTGCGACGTGGTGAACTATGGCGGCACATCCTCTTGAGCAGACAACAGTTTATGACCTAGGGCCAACTACGAGCCACAGGACTTGAATCGACCTGGCACTGACATAACTTAACTCGAAGGCCCACCAAACGCTGATTGTGCACATGACGCTCTATTATCACGACGACCATCTGTCCGATTCGCCTACAAGTGGTCCTCATTGGCGAGGAGGGCCGCGATAGCTTTCGCGTTTTCACAACTCCTCCTCCTTGGCTCTCCATTTTGCTGCAACCATTTCCGACCTTGATTTTTATTATACCGGTCCTGATGAAAAATACCCAGGCGCTGACTGTCGCTGCATGCCCGTTAATGACCATGTCTACCCCGCATTCGTGACGAATACCTTAAGCGATGGGCAAGGTTGGCACCCCTGACTCGTTCGTGGATTTCTGACATCACGGCCCAAAAGACAGACCATGGGCCGAGGTTACGCCGAATCTCGGCCGAGTTAGCCAATCAATGTGGGGCCCACTGAGCTGCACCTCACAGCCCAAGGTAAAGAGATACCATCGCCTCAATCGTTCAAGAGATGTCCACTTCCTCTCCATCCACCGAGATCATGTCCGACGAGGTACTTCCGCCGTGGTACTATTACTTTTTTGGTGTGGCTGAGCCCGTACGCTATCTCCGTTAAGTGTCCTGCTCACCCTCAGACCTCGGCTCTTGCCGGCGCAGTATATGCCTGTTTCCGTAGCGAAGCCTACGCTCTTGATCTCGTCCCAGCTGGTGTTGAGCGCTTCACACAGATCATCGGGAACACACTCCGCGGCAAGATGATTATTACACAGCTTGGGTCCTGTGCGTACCTCTTTTGTTGTGCTGGTTCTCACACAAGGTTTCTTCGTGCTCTCAATGGCGTCGTTCTTCCTCTTCCCCGCCTTCGTCAAGTGCGCTCCCGCCCAGCAGGAGATTCTCGTGCGCTCGCTCCTTATTCCTCTTCTCCTTGGAGACTTTACTCAGTGAGCCTGAGTGGTTTAGATGCGAAGTGCAGCCTGTTAACATCAGCATCATTTTCACGCTCGTCGCCCTGCCCCCCAATATTGCCCGCGACCCTACAAAGTGGACACAGCTCATCCACGGCAATGTATCGATTACCATGGTGCTGGTGATTGTGCGGTGAGTTTAAAGTGTGGTACATCGACTAATTCCAGCGTGCTCTGGCTTGCGGGTGTCGCTCGCTTCTCGCCTGCTTCGGACGCAGCGAATACCGCCCCCACTCGCCGGTCTACCCGACAGCGGAAGGCTGATAAGGCGGAATAGACGCATTGGAGGGGGTATCCCTTTCACATGTTGTGCATGGTACTGCCCTGACTTGCCTGTCCATCTCGGCGCAGTTGAATAGGGGGGACGCAGCGATTGACAAAGGTGAGGACTGTTGCGTCGCGCAGCTTCAGCTATGCGTTTTTGTAGCTTGCATACGTACACTACACGTGCGTGCATGCACATCACCTTGAATGTCTTGCGGCCTCACTACTGAGCACACAGAGGCAAAAAGACCTGCAATCCTGTGGAATACAATGTCCAGAAGAGGGATGAAGGACAAGCAAGTGGTGTAGCCTCAGCCCGGAGCACGCTCATAATGGGCTTGACCTTGCCAGCTATGGATTCAGATCATGGAATGCCATTTCGATGTTGCGGGGCGGCAATGCCCCACTCTGTCATCAAGCTGCCCTAATATGATTTAGCAATTGTTCTGAATATCAACAGTATCTCAACAATATCTCAACAGCGTCATTCTCAACTACCAACTCTTCCTCTCTCCCATGCTCACCACTCGGCGCGCAGTCCTTCTACCATCTCGTCTTTTTTCCTGCGCACGCAACCCTACCGCCGCCTACTCGACACCTCGCACACGCCCTGCCATGGACACATCACTTGCGTACACGCCCGACCGCCGAGCCGAGCTCGCAGCGAACGTCGACGATGTCCTCCAGGAGATCAAGGCTGCGGCGCCACAGGGATCCAGCGTGAGTAGATCAGGTCCGCGCCCGGCGCCTGGGCAGCTATACAACGAAGGCGCCTACCCAGAGCCTTTGACTTGGGGTGACCCTTGCTTGAGCAGCGTTGACACCAGCCACGTCTTGTTGCAATCTCCAAGCTCAAGCCCCCGTCCGACATTCAGGCGTTGTATGACGCTGGGCATCGACACTTTGGCGAGAACTACATTCAGGAGATGGCGGAGAAGGCGGAGCTGGTGAGTATTGCAGTGTTCTGTCACTCAAGCCGGGAATATTGTCAGCGCAGCGAACGCTAGATCTGACGCCAGCTCCCCAAAGACATTTGCTGGCATTTTGTAGGCAACCTCCAGTCCAACAAGTCCAAAGTACTGGCGTCCGTCTCCAGCGTCTACGTTTTAGAGACGCTGTCGTCGATCAAACTTGCAGACAAATTGGAAACTGCGCTGGCGGCGGAGTCGCGCAAGCTGCGTGTATACCTCCAAGTTAATACGTCGGGCGAGGACGCAAAGTCTGGTGTTCAGCCCCTGCACGCCTCAAGCGGCTCAGACGCCCCGCTTGCCGAACTCGCCCTGCACGTCCGCGACAAGTGTCCTTCCCTTCAGCTGCATGGCCTGATGACCATTGGATCTTGGGAGGCTAGCCATGCTGCGGGCGAGAACCCCGACTTCCAGCGCCTGCGCGAGTCACGCACCGACCTCGCGCGCATCCTCGGTGTCGACGAGACTTCTCTTGAGCTGAGCATGGGTATGAGCGCCGATTTTGTCGAGGCGATCAAGGACGGGAGCAGCAGCGTTCGTGTCGGCACCCGCATTTTTGGCGCGCGTCCAAAGAAGAGCGGCGCGTAGTAGAATACAGGTTATCAAAGTAGAATATGGGATTGACAGGTAGACTGCGACAGAGGCATGCTACTACAGTACATACCACCCTTCTGAGCGTCGCTGTTGAAGCAGTGAGCTACCGCATCGCCCAAACGTCCCCAGGCGCGCTGCATATACAAATACACTAGTCGGGATGTCCTCACAAACCATACCACAAGCCGCAAGGAAATGAGTTTTTGGACAAACTTAACGGAAAGGGAAACCGCCTTGGGCCTCGCCTGGTCCGACCTTCATCCAAAAGTCGGGCGTGAAGTCTACCGCATCGAGGTTTGCCCCGTTGCCGCCTGCTCCAATTCCCGGCGCCGTGCCACTTCCACTCGCTGCGGGCCCATCGAGACCGAACCAGTCAAATGACGGGAAGCCCAAGTTCTCGTCCACACCGGTGCCGATTGACTCGCGCGGATGCAGGTTGATCTCAGACACTGCCTGCGCGTGGGGCGGGGCCACGTTCGGTGTGGAGTACGGGAACGTGATTGGATTGCTCTGAGGAACTGACTGTGTGGGGAACCACTGATCTGGCGCTTCATCGCCGAGCCACGGAACGCCATGAGCCACGGCTGCTTCCAAGTCGATGGGACCTTCGGCATTGCGCTGGTCTCTCTCTCGACCGTCACGGTTGTCCCGACCATCTCGCCCATTTGCAGGCCGTGGGGTCCGGTGGAATTCACGCTCGCCCTCAGCTGGTGGGAGTGGCACCGTGCCGCCGCCGGCGGGCGAATTGGCGCTCGTCGCAAGCCCTTCCATTTTGCTCTTGAGATCCTTCAGCTGCAGTCCGTAGCGTACCGCAGGGTGGTCGTCGTCTGGAGAAGAGTCAATGAGAGCCTCGCACAGTCGGTCGATCAGGCGAGTCGACTCCGGCAGCTCGTTGCGACTCATGGCGCCAGAGTACATGGCCTTGAGAAGCACAATGGCAGCGTACGTGAACCACAGCAGGAACCGGTTGGGGAGGTACGGCAACGCACCACCAGGGTACATTCTGTCGATGCAAATGCGCAGTAGTTCCTGGGCGGAGGTGATGGTCACGTTGATGTAGCGCGCGTCAGGGCTAGCCGCCGAGCCACGCGGGAAGAGTGAGAGTGGTGGCCGACGCCCACCTTCATGGGACTTGTACTCCTCTTCCGCACGCATCGCTGCACGCTCAACATGAGCTTGCTAGTTGTCAGCCCCAGAAACGACATGTGGTACTTACAAAACTGAATGCACAGATATACAACTGCGTGTAGTAAAACATGGCTTGAACCGCGTCGGTAAGAGGGAACAGGTTCCACTTCTTCTCCCCCCACAAAATCCGAAACCCGTCCAGTGACCGCGCCAATTCGTCGATGTACTTGAAGTACTCGCCATAAATGACGAGTGAGCGTGTGCGCGCGGCGTTTGGATACAGGATGTCGTGAGCGTTGCTCATCAGCTGCGTAAGCTCCAGGTACGTCTGCACCAAAGCGGAGAAGTCCTCCTGCGCCGGCGCGTCTGCTGGAGCACCAGAAGGAGGAACGATCTCCCGCAGGTAGGGAAAGTTGCCTGGCGCCGCCGCTGGACCCGTCTGGGCCGACGCGGAAAAGCCCTGGAAGCAGACATTTGGCCCGCGTGACCAAAATGCTTTGCCCAGTCGTAGCGATACGTGACGATCAAACAAGTAGCAATCTAAAGGTCAACGTCGTTAATCGCCAGCGAGCTCACATGTCCACACAAGCCTCGCGCGCTCCACATCGTACGTGCGATCAACCTCTGGAATAAGCTTGAGAGCAAGCTTGGGTTAGTGTTGTGCGTCACAGGCGCATCGTACCTTGTCGATGCCAAGACCATAGGCGCAACGGATGGCCATGCCAATGAGCATCCAGGCTTGACGGTTCTCTGCCCCATGCACCTCCTCGCCGAACCCCTGCGCATGGACCGGATCAGGCGCAGCAGTGCGTGGCGGATCCCTCGGAAGATTCTCGGCAAGCAGGAGAAGAGCTTCGACCAAGCCCACCGTTGGTGGTGCACCCATGCACACAATCTCAGAAATCCAGCCACGCATGACCGACCAGCTGCGGTCGTGAACTTCTCTCATACCTTCCGCGTGGTCGTGTCGACTCGCAATTATGACCATCGCGGTGACGAGATATCGCTCACTCCGTGCAAACTCGGCAAGCTGTTCTGGCGTCCGCGGTATGCGATCCGCAGGAACCATAGGCTGAGGTTAGCACGGGTTGTACGGGAGTGACTCACAAACAAGTGGTGGTAAAAGCGAAAGAACGCCGCGGTGAGCCGGCCTACTTGCTCCTCATCGACGATACCCAGTCGAACAAGAGCAAAGTCTTCAATTCGCGCCGTACCTAGCGGTGGTCGCGCAGGTGTCACCGTGCCGCTCAGAAGACGAGGTCGTGTCCGAGGACTCTTGTTGTCCCCACTTGGGGGCCGACCGGCGCTCGCTAACGCAAGGATGTGCAGGGCATCGCTCTCATTCTGAACATCGGCAACCACAATGCTGCTGGGGTCGCTGGTGTGCAGCGGCGGATTGAGGTGCAGTCTGCGGCGTTTGCTGTCTCCTTGCCCACTGCCGGAGCTTCCCACACCGGTCGATGGCACACTTAGATGCGCTGAAGCTTGAATTGGGCTGGGACCAGTGGTTACGGGCGAAACGTCGTTGCTCGAGTCAGACGGGTGGTTGAACAGGTAGTCGTTTTTGGGGGAGGGGTTCAAGACGTCAACATGTGGTGGTGGTGGATAAGGCTGGTTCGCATTTCTGGAGCCATGACGAGAACTGCTGGTGCTGCTCCCTCGTCCGCCACCGAACTGTGGAGATGTTGTGGATGGTCCCCCTTCAGTATCGCGCCTGCGCTTGGCGTTGTTTCCGCCACGCCTTGACGGGGCAAACACGCATTGTCGGGACTCGCGACGGCATCTTGAGCATGGAGGGTCGGAAGGCGCGTCAATGTCGCCCTGGTAGTAAGCGATTATGAATTACGCGGTCCACGCATCGTAGGAGGTCGTGCCACCTCCTAGACTTACCAGGTCACACTTAGCTTTGCGTGCACGGCAGTGCAAGCTACAAAGATCAGATCAAGCTCTACTGTTACAAGTAGGCACTCACCATGCACGGTAGCCTCGCTTTTGTTTCTCCTTGTTAGTTGCCGAGTCTGTCTGAGGTTTGGTATCTGGAGAAGGATAGGACGGCTGTTTATCCTGGCGCGATGCCGAGGTTGTGGACCCGTTCATGCTGCTGAATCGGCCCAGTGGCACCTGAAGCGTAGGATGCCGGATATGATGACGAACAAGGCGGCGACAATGACTTCGGCGACGTGATGACGGAGAGAACTCATGACCCCGGTGAGAGGCTCGTTAACAGCCGTAGTCCAGTTGATCCTGTGATCCCGTCACTGGCTATATCCGCATATCCCGTGGCCGCGGGACCAAAAGCCGTGCTAAATCGGTCGATGGATCGGTTGCTTGCACGCGGTCCAATATGGTCGCGAGACGTCACTGTTGTCAGTCGATCAGTCATGGAGTCCGCACAGGCGACTGTTGTGGAATAGGTGCATGCTTTGGGTTCTACATGATAACACAGTCTTCACGGACAGACAGCGCGTACATGGCCTTGTCGACTGTCTTCTCAATCTTCTTCCAGTCACTGCGGCGCTGGATAAACTCGTAAATGCTGAGAGTCAGCCTTGATCTGCATTGCGCAACAGCCAACTCACTCTTCGGGGCGGAAGGTGCCTCCGTACCGCGTCACATCGCGCACAATCTGAGCCAAATCTTTGGCGTCCGAGACGATGTAGACGTGCCCAAGCATCTTCAAGTTGGCAAAGTCCTCTGTGATACGCTGTTGCTTGAGAGACTGCACAAACGCATGGTAGGCGTTCAAGTCCGCAATGACCTGGAAGCCACCCTCAAGCGATATAATCTGGCGCTTAAGATGACGCTGGAGAATGCTACGCGTCAGCGCTCGTCTTTTCTTGTTGCACTCACGACTGCAAACGAATCCCCACTTCCTGGTAGAAGACTTCGAGTACCTCCTTGCTCGTGCTCCCTCTAAGCAGGTTGCAGTGCATCTCCAGGCACGCGATCGCCTCGCGACAGCCAAGCGTTGGGCCGAGCTCTTGGGGCACTCCTGGCTCTGGGTAGTACTCTCGTGGCCCCGTCTTCACAAGAATTATGTGCTCGACTTGGTTCATGAGCACCTCGATCCCTGCATTGAGACCCGAAGCAACAGCGTCGTCGAGAACGCTCTCAAATCGCTTTTTCTCGCGCATGACGGCGTTCAAAAAGTCTGTCTTGTCCACATACGGCGCAATCTCTTTGTCAAAGTAGACTTGTACCATGCTTTGGATTGTGTCGCCCACGTGGACCAGTTCAAAGAACTGCAAGAGTGGTGCCACACTCGTCGTCTCCTCGTGCTGAGCAGGTTGGTACGTGAGCATTTGCTCAGTTGCACTGAGACGTTAGTTGAGGCTGCACCTTGGACTCACATCCTGAAACCAGGAGCAATGTGACGGTCTCCAACTGCCTTTAACAATAGAATAAAGATTTCCTCAATCGCTTCGACAACGTTTGACCCAGTTTTACCGGGATACTTTGCAAAGGTCTCAGTGCGTTTCAAAGACTCTCGGTCGGCGTGAATGAGCTCGAGAGCTGTGTCCAGAGACACGAGCAGTTGGAGCTGTTCGAACGAGTCACCTTTGCTGCCAGGCTTGGGTGTACCTGTCGCCGTTCTGCCTCCATTAGAAAGAGGTGTCATCGCCCCTGACTTCTCGTTGTCAATGCTGGGGACTTCAAGTTCACCGTTGTTTGTGGCCAGGGCATCAACCTCGTCCTTCTCAAAGAGCTTGTCGGGCTTTTCGTCTTGGTTGTTGGCGTCATCCATGGCCCCTTCAGGCACCGGGCCATCAAAGATGACTTCGCCATTTACCATCTTGCCTTGCTGGCCTTTCGACTCGGTGGACGCGGCCCACGTCTGAGGGTTCAACATGGAGAGACCTTGAACGGCGTGCGAGCCGCCGGTGACAATGGCGTTCACACCAAACGTAACAGTGCGCGGGACAATGGTGACGGGCAGGAGAAGGACGTCCTTAAAGCCAGCGAGGACATTGCGCTTGACTTGGTCTGGGTTTTGAGATGTCAGGAACTGAGGTTGGGATGCCGTTGTGCGTTGCTTGTTGCTGTTCGATGTAGTCGTCTTGGTACCCAGCTGTTTGTCCCAATCGTTGCAAATGCCATCCAGTGCTCCTTTGGCCCACTCCGTCTCGTCCTCGAGGTACTCGTCGATGTGGGGCTCAAACATTTGATACACAGTGTGTTCAATCAGTGACCGAGGGATTCTGTTCTGCTTTTCACCCAAGACCTCCATGGAGATATCGACGATCTTCCAGGCTTGAACGAAGGACGCAGCCGACGCTCGCAGCGAGAGCTCTGGGGACATGACTCTAGTCTGTCCCAGAAGGTCGTTAATGTACTCCCCAATAACGTCCATGGATACGCGGTCGCAGAAGGAGTATATCACTTTGGCATCTGGCGGGAACACTTGAATGGCGAGCTCGGTATCGAGGCGGAACGACTCGAGAACATGGGCCATGAAGGCGTCCATAGGAGTAAAGTCCAATTGTCGCACAATAGCCGTTCCACTGGGAGCCGGCACTTTTCTGGGGTGAGCTACGCCACAGCACTGCACTCACATGATGTTCTCCGCTGCGTCCCATTTGCCCGTCTCGTAGAACACTTCACGTTTCTCGATCCAGACACGACCGCACTCCCATTCCTCACGACGTCCGCCACCAGCCTCCCAGACGTTCCAGCTTGCCTCGGCGGCGGATCGCATGCCCTCCCTGTCATGCTTGTTGTCTGCTGCCTCAAATGCGCCAAGACACGTTGAATCAAAGCGGTCTGCGGCGGCAAGCAGGGCCTGGCGAAGGAAGCCCCAGTCGTTCAACGGCTGGATAGAGGAGGACAAGAAGTGCAGCAGGTCAAGTAGCAGTTTGCCTTGCTCGTCCAGAGTGGGTGCCAAGCCCGTGGCCGGATTTGGAGGAAACAACAAGGACAGTGTACTGCTGGGGGAAGGTGAGCTACGCAGATGTTGGCAGAGGGGAACAAGCTCGCAGTGGCGTTTCTTGTAAGCAAGGTAGAAGGGTCCTGGCGACATTTGAGGCGTTGTGTTTGACAACAATGTTCCCGGGGAGGCGGCCGATGGCTCGATGGCAAAGAAGCCAGTGGCCTTGCCAGCATTAGGTCTGGACGGCAAGGGTAGCTCGTCGAAGTCCATGAGACTCGCCTCCTTGGCTTTCTGTCCAGCCTGGGATGCAGAGCTAAAGTCGCCAAAATCGACGTCTTCAAAGTCGCCCCCAGCCTCTCCAAAGTCACCAAAGTCGTCTTCCGCACCCGACGCAAGCTTTAACTTGCTGATGTTGGGCGGTGACTTGGCGCCAGCTGGGAGAGCCTTTGTAGACTGTTTGGGCGACTGACGAGGTTGGGAGCCTGACCGTTGTCGGCGCTTTGGTGACGCTGCTAACGGGGGATCCACAGGCTTGTCTTTGGGTGTGTAAGTAGCTATGAATGGCGGCTCAATGCACTCACCAGGCTGTGGTTCCACGCCAAGGACCTGGCATCTCGCCCTCCAGGTTCCCTCATCGCGTGCAATGCGAGCCAGAGCTCGATTGGCACGCGCAAACGCTGGGATGTCGTGTACAGGGAGGAATCCGACAATCCGAACCAAGATGTCCTCAGGCCACCGGCCTACGCGGGGGCCTCCTCGACCGGCGCGGGCGCGCGCTGCGGCACTGTTTGAAGGTCCGGCCTTGTTAGGTTTCAAGACCGAGCCAAAGCCAGCAAACATGCCATGGCTCGAGGTCCCGCTAGCTGAGGCGGCTGGTTGTGACGGCGCCATGGGCGCCCACTTGTCCATGTTGCCCGCGGTAATATGTGTTATGACTTGCGGAAGAGAGGCGGTGAGCTTGTACCGACTATGAGGAGAGTGATTGTCCACGCAGCTTGGCACGGCATGCGCGGGAGCGCTTCCGTGTCACGCGCTTCGCCGGTTGGCCGATCACATAAATGCCCCCTCCACTTAGGACCATGTACGTACCTTTGAGACGTTGACTGCATGACTGTACATACTGTGTGCATGCAAACATGGGCATGGTGGACAGAGGAATACAAGCCCCAGTCCTAGGTTGAACTATTCTGCATATCCTCTTGCGTCTCTCTACAACGACACAGAGTCATTTTCAACGTTTACTTCTTCTCGGCCGCGATGAACTCGACCTCAACCAGTACGTCCTTCGGCAGGCGCGCTACCTCGACGCAGGAGCGAGCAGGCTTGGTCTCGCCAAAGAACTCGCTGTAAACGCCGTTGAAGTCGGCGAAGTCGTTCATGTCCTTGAGGAAGCAGGTCGTCTTCACAATATGGGCCTTGTCAGTCCCCGATGCCTCCAGAACTGCAGCGATGTTCTTGCAAACCTGTGCCTGTAACGGAGTCAACATGTGGACATTGTGGAGGTGGAGGCGGGGAATGGTGGAGGGATGAGGGTTCGAACTCCCCATTGAGAGCCGCGTCAGGCCTCGTTCAGCGCTTAGTAGTGCTCGCTGAGAGGGATGGAAACGGCTGTCGCAACATGCTACACGAAAGAGTAGCTGGGATGGGGAACGTGGCGGCAGAGCTCGCCTCAACGAGGCATCCTGAGCAGCACACTCGTACTGTTCCTCCATCGGACAGAAACCGCGACGAAAGCATCCTTGTTTCCCCTCTTTCATGTCACCGTACTCACAGTCTGCTCCTTGACACCACCCGAGACAACCTGCATCGACTGGGGGTCAAGCGGGATGCACCCCGAGGCAAAAACGAGCTGGCGTTAGCGCGAGAAGCTGCGAATCGTTGGCATCGAGGCATCGGCGTAATGTAGTCGATGCATTGTGGTCACGCTCTACTCACGCCGTTAAGCTTGGTGGCCTGCACAGGTCAGCATATACACATTCCCGGTCGCTGTCGGCTTACCTGGACGTAGGGGCCAATGGCAGCGGGAGCCTCTGCACAAGTTAGCGATGTTGACGTTCAAAGGAATGCGCGCAGCCGAGGACTCACTGTCCGTCTTGACAACAGTGTACGGGGCAGCCATTTTTGTGCTGGTATGAAGGGAGCGAAGGGTAAGACGAGGAGCAGTCACAAGCGTTCGAGTGAGCATGAACAACGTGGATGGAGAGATGACGAGGAGCGCGAGGAGTAGTGATAGAGTTGTCGGAGGCTGCACTGTCCCAAGCTGTACTACTGGGCGAGGGTGCCCGATGACCGTGACGTGATTTTTGGTTCCGTGGAACCGTCATTGACCTTGACTGGTTGCGACCACCTCGCCGTGAACATCACCACTTTCATCTGCGCAAGTACGCCGCATCTACTCTACATTCAACTAACCTCCGCGCCTCTCGTATTTGGGGTTTTTGACCGAGGACCAGAGTACGCTGAAGCTCGAAAGCGCTGGAAGGAAGTTCGCTCCTGGCCTTGATTGCAATCAATCCAGTGTCGCGAGGAAGCGCGACCCCGGCACACGATGTCATTCCGACCGCTGGCGCAGCTCCCGCGCAGCCTTTTGTCTGCCTCACGCTCAAAGCCTGCAACGCGCCTGTTGCCCTTCGCTCGTTCCCCTCCAACCCCAGTGTTGTGGTCGTTGAGGGCTTCTGCATACTCCACTGTCACGCCATCGACTCGGACATATGCAGCTTTGCGCCAGTTGCACGGATCTGCCCTTGTTGCTCGCGCCCCAGTGCCCAACCCTCAATCACCACTTGTCCCAAATCGCGGCACCACCGGCAAGACTGACGGCAAGAAGAAGAGCAACAGTCAATATGGTTTGTGGTATGGGGAGCTCTTTCCTGGTAAGTCCTCTTTCTCAGATACGAAGGTGGTCACAACGGTCGGACAATTATTTGATTGCTCACAGCGTGTGACTGGGTATCAGTCATGCGCCTCTGGAAGTGACGGTCTGGCTGTGTTCTCTGGAAGTGGCATGTTTGGCCTCCGCCGAAGGACCGCTGTATGCGGGGGGGTATGAAGTGCGACGCCGTGGCGAGGCGTACAGCGGCTGTTGGTGATGGGCTAACATCAGGAGCTATGATCCCCATCTTCCTCTTGGCCACCGCAATCTTCCTGTCGCTCGCACTCCTTCGAACGCACTTGAGCCACAACCGCTCCCTCGCCGAGAGTTCCGAACGAATTGCACAACTTGAGGCTCAGCTCGCGCGCCTCCGCTCTGAGGCAAAGAGACGTCAGGAGCGTGAGCGACGTGAGCGCGAGAGGATCCTTCCACTCGTGGTCGAACGTGTACTCCAGCGTGTGGGCGCTATGGGCCCAGAGGAGGAAGAGCTGCCAGAGCCTGAGGAGGACGTGCTTCTGGTTTAGAGTCACCACCACTGTTACATGACGCCGATGTACCCATAACGATGAAAGCGATGCAAGATGTCGCAGGAGAACGCTGACATATCGGCCAACCTACGTACAATCCCATTGACTATATGCCGTGGAAAAGCCATATTGAGTGAAGGGAAAGCTGGAGTGTTCCGGGGATGGCATTCATATCGGGTCGACGCGTTGACATGAAACATGTTTCATCCCTCCTGTTAACAAGATCAACACGATCAACACGCGACTGTCACTCGAAGGCGATTGCGCCATGACAGGTTGTTGGTATTCGACACTCTCCAAACGTTTGGCGTACAATAAACCGCCACCATGGGGGACAAGAAGTCTCTTCCCATGTCTCGACGGGCGTCTCTACGGAGCAGAGCAACGTCTGGCGCCTCACGCGCCGGTCCCACTGGGAGCACACCAGCGTCCCCAATCGTCATTGGCTCTCCAACACCTGACCCCGAAACACTACCGGCGGGTACACGACGCAGTGCTAGCTCTGGCGCGGCGGCTTCCGACGGACCGACTGACCAGAGCGCAAGTAATGTCGAGCTTATGCCCCTCGACCCCGAAGCCGTTCTAACGGTGGAACAACTTCGGTTCCTAGCGCGTTCAAGGACGCGCCCAGAGCTGATAAAATGCGGGTTCACGGCCGATGACCAGTCCTGCGACGCGGAGCTTGCAACCGTCGAGCTCTACGAAAAGGTCAGAGACGATAACTTGCCGTTGCTAATGGCTAGCACTTGGAAAAGGTCCACTTGCTGCCTATCCGGAAACTCGAGCGCGAGCGCGAGCAGCTGCCCAACATCAAGCTTGGCAACGACAAAGCCTGGTACGACACAATGGACGACCTTGAAGGTTATGTCGAGAGGCATCTGGAGAAGGTTGCGGACAAATGGTGTCCCATTGAGAGTAGGTTGCACCAAGGTCCGCGCTGACAGACTGACTGCTCCCACCCCCGCATGCTAAAGCCCGATGTGCACTTCGCCAACGCTCATCCCGAGCCTCTGACGCGCGCATGTTTGCGTCCGTCTCCTGTCCCTGCACCAGCGCCAATGACGCTGGCTTTGCCTGAGGTACCCAAGCAGTCTCTCCCGCCATACCTGATTTCGTGTCATGAAATTCAACGCTCCAACGCTCGAGGACCTGGTCCCCATAAAGAGGATGCACTCGGACCCATCAAATGGCCGCCGCTGAACGAGCCCTTCGTCGCTGCCGGCAAAGGCCTCCCGCACCAATCGACAGTCTATCTCTCCTCCGACTTCTTTCCATTTCCCGTCTTTGATGAGGATGAAGAGAATGACGACGGTGCTGCGTACGCGGCGTCGATCGCTGAATCGAGTCAGGGCGTACTCTCAGGACAACCTCACGCCCGAGCTCGCGCTAGAGCGCGTTCTCATAGCGTCGTCTCGGACGCTTCCTTCCAGCTCTCTTCACCTTCTTCATCTTTCTCGAAACCGTCCCGACTTCCACCGCTTCCCGGCGTACCTGAACGTCGCACGAGTAGCAGGGTTCCCACTCGACAAGTGACGCCAGAACCCAGCAGCTCGTCTGTCTTAACAACGGGGAAACGCAGTCGAAGTTCAGCTGTGAATGGCGGTACAGAAGAGGTTGTCCATGGTCACAAACTCCTTCGGCTCACCAATTCAGTCCGGCAGCGCGAGCTGCCTGAAGGGCAGTCTGATCCCATCCCCAACACAGATGTCAAAAAGCGTCCATTCGCAGTCCAACCCAAGACACTTATTGTGCGCGAGATTCTCAACCCTATCCAGTACATTGAGAACGCCGTCCGTGAACGTGAGGCGGCCGACAATCAAAAGTCGAAAGCACGGAAAGACCTAGAGGATGACCTCGATCAGGAGCAACGCGATCGGGATGCGTGGGTTGCGGCTCAGAACAAGACCAAGGACGATCCACAGCCAGTTGCAAAGTTGTTTTCAGCCGCCGGGCCCCATTTTCCCACGGCTTTTAAGCGCAAGCGATACACACCCAAGGAGATCGAGCACGCAGCGGACAGGTACGCGGTCGCGCAAGCAGGTCGTTCAATCGGTATGGAATATTGGACGAAACGCACGGAGTTTCTCGAGGCCACGAAAAGGTACATGCGTGAGATTGAGGAAGAAGGCGGGTTTATGTCATAGCTTCGTGGTTACACACATTATTATTTGTACATTGCCATCCACTGTGTTGTTACAATCATCGAACGCCTTGTATGTACTGTATGTGCTGTCTGTCTGTATACCACAATGTCCGCAATTTCCACTCTGCCATGTCTCGATACAACGATTGCTACTCGTTTGCGTCACGTTGCTTTGCTTGGGGCTGCGGGACTTGGACCAGTGGAAGATGGTTTCCGGAAACATTCCATGCGATGATTCCGCAAAACCTGTCCAGCGATGTGGCCTGGGCAGTAGTCGGAGCCACTCAGATCGTCCTTCAGCTTCTCTGTTGCTAATGGGGATTTGCTGGGAGCACCCTGTTACACAGGTGTTTCGTCGCTTTGGGCCGCCCGGCGAGTTCTCCGACGCGACGCTGGCGGCACTGCAATCGCGCTTTTGGTGTTATCCTCATTCAAGGGGGAAGACAATGCCGTTGGAGAGAGTGACACATTCTTCCTGGGACGACCTCGAGCACGTTTCGGCTGCACGTCACTGTTTGGGGGTGCTTTGGCTGGCGATGTCGAGGTGCGCTTCGCAGGGCGACGTCGAGGTCGCGTCGTTGGTGTTTGGATTGTCGCAAGACTTTCAACGCCACATTGGCCCTCAATGTCCTGCGCTGCCCTCATTGTCCTCGACTCGTGACCTAACGTCTCCATTGCGGGCAGACTGGTTGAATCCATTTGATCGTGAGCCAGCAAATCGGACCTGCCGGAGCCAGTGCTGCCCTGTCCACTTGCGATCTCGTCACTCGGCTGGAGAATGTCGGGACTCTCGAGTGCAACAGAGGCGGTGCAGAGTCGGTTCGGTCGAGATCGTCCTGGGCCCTGCTGAGTGCTTTCCGCTGACTCTTCGTTGAAGCTCGCCTCCGAATCTGATTCACTGGTCGCGCCGGAGGAATCGAAACGTAACGAGAGATCGCTGGCCGTCTCCTCCTCATCGCTTGTGTCGTCGTACGATGGCGATGATGCTGTCGCTTGATAGGAAGATCTGTCGACGTCTGGCACCTCCATGACAATCCCAACACGACGCAGCCCGCGCCGCGCCCTTGTTTGCTCCAGAGTCTCCCAGTGATCTCCCATCCAGCGAAGGGGTCGCTCTGTCGTAGACATGTGGGCAGAAGAACCTCTTGGCCTGAGCTCATCTGTGTTACCCACTCCGGTGATACCCGACCCATCCGGCGCACCATCAATCAGAGCCGAGTCGCCATGCAAGCGTCGAGATACACTGTGAAGAGGGGACACAAACGCGGCGGACGGTTCGTGACCTGCGACGAGGCGGCGCAGTTCGACGTTCCTCCTGGACATCTTCAGACCAACCCACCGCGCCATTTTTCGCATCCGCCTCTCCTGCTTTCGGCGCGCTTCTTTAAACTGAGCCTCGGAGAACCCTGGTGGTAGAGTGTCGAGTCGCTTACGTTTCCGCTCGCGGGCAGCGCGTTCTCCAGGGGTCCTAGATAATCGAGTGAGAGCACGAGTCGTGTCATGCCTGAAGTCGTGCAGGTCATCCTCGTTGGAGGAGCTTCCCGAGCTTGACGAGCCGTGCAGAGACTCTCTTGTCGTGTCACTGGAGCCCGACGTCCTCCTTCGCCGCTGTCGTTTGCGCGACCAGTGCCGATCAGGCTCTCTCTGGTAAGCCAATCTCGTAGACTCTCCATCCGCGGAGCAAGTTGGCGCGTCACCCAGAATGTGTCGAATCCTAGCTTCGGTGGCGGCCATCACCCTGCTATCAGCAACAGTGATTTGGTTGTACAGTACTCACTGTGGGGGTACAGTCAAGGCTGCCGCGGCACACACTGATTTCCAAGTAATTGGTCCCCATCTGTCGCGCACCACTTTGGGCGCCGCTGGACGACAAGCATAGGCGTTGAACAATACCTTACGAATGGTTTCAAGCATGAATCGGTGGAAGACCTCAACAGCGTGCTCCGGCATGATGGCTAGAGGGTCTGCCTTCTGATAGTGACACGTTGCAGACCCATCCGCTCGCTCCATCAACTCCTCGCTGTCGTAGTCTTCATCGTCCAAACCAGGGCCCGTGTGCGTCACTTGCTTGAACAGGAATCGGTTAACCGACATTGGGCCGTGCGCTTTGGAAACGATCTCGACATTGCCAGTAGAAGTGCCAACGCGAGAGCTAGTGGTTTTACCATTGTCCCCTCGCTCGGTGTCGGTGGAATGTCCTTCATCACTCAAAGTGTTTTGAGACTCTCTGTGCCCAGCAGGGGTAACAGCGGCCTTGCTTTCTTTAAGAGATGACGAATTGCTAACGCTGGTGTTCCGGCTCTGTTCATTCTCTGCGCGACCAGTGGTACTGTACACAGGGCTAGAGACCTGGGGCTTCCCGTCCGACTGGGAGAGAACCGGGCCAGAATGGTCTGGGGGCACCGCCGGTTTTCCATCCGACTGCGACAGCGGTCGCTGATCAAAACTGGATGATGATTGCGGCTGTGAGCGCTTCAACGGACTATCACCAGATGGGCCATTAGCGTCCTGTGTTGTAAGCTACGTTGCTCCGTTTCCAACAGTTGCGCAACATACGGAATGAGGGCTGGGCTTGTGCTCGAGATCGGAATCACTGCTAAAGCTGCTCAGGCTGCTCAAGTCTGAACCATCGTCCGCAGCATCATAAATGGGGTGACGAAGATTATGGTCTTCAACCATCAGGTCCGCAGCTAGGCGAATCGCATGGCACATAGACGCCGTGGGTGTATAGGAGCTGACTAGCCGGTCAGACGTCAATGGCCACCGGGTGAGGTCTGTTTTACGACGCGCGGAGGGCGAATTGGCTGATTTAGGCACCATAGCCGATGAGCGCTTAGGACCCTTGTTATCACCCCCCAGAGCCCTCCCTTTCGCAGGTGTTGTCCCAGCTCCTTCATGCGAACTGCTCGAGGAGCTGGATGAGGTTTCGCCGCTCAAGTATGTCTCGTCCGAGCTGTGGTCCGAAAGCAGGTCTTCCGCGGCCAGACTGTAATGAAGCGTGTGTTTCGGTAAAACTGGATCGCCTTCGTTGTCGAAACGAATATGCTTGGGATAGAACGCAGGATCATCCGGAATCTTGCGCTCCGTTGACTGAAGCCGGCCTTCCGCGATCTCCGAAAACCTCAATGTTCGCAATCGTCGGCTCTTTCTTGTTTGTCCGTCGTGCACGTCATGGCGCGAGCCAGCGGGTCCTTTCTCCGGGCGTGAAGTGAAAGCTCCGTGGTCCGCTGAACTGGCTCCTCCCACGGTGGCTGTTTGGGCTGGCGGCGCCGAAACCAGCTGCGTCCTCGTGGAATGTGCTGGGTAAGCAAAGGAATCGCGACTGTTTATGCTAGCATCACCGAATGCCTCTGCCTCAGCGTTACCGGGCATCAGCGCTCCTTGCTGGAACCCCCAAGGCCACGGCGTGGGGGCTGAGGAGGGGTTACGGACGAGACTCATTTGTGATGGTGGGGGCGGTGCAGGTGGATGTAGTGCCCGTTGAATGAGCTCATCCGCCAACTGAGGGCTCCATTGTTGCAGAAGGCTTCCCAGGGCTACTCTCTCCTCATCCGCTAGGTCGACGAGTGGTATAGCTGCCCACCAATCTCGGTCAAAAGGCGGCGGGTTGGATTCCAAACCTGCGAGGCCCTGCTGGTTGAGTGTTTGGCGAACTAGCTCAACAATCTTCCCTTGCAGGTCAAGAGAAAGAGCATCTAGAGGGCTATGCCACAGTGAGTTGGACAAATCGCCCATTTGTTCAGGAGGAGGGGGTGTGAATTGAGCGTAGCCGTACGGCGAGACGTGGGGAAGCGAGAATGGGGGCATATGCGCCCAGGGACCTCGGAGGGTAGATAAATCCTGTTCGTACACAAAGGAAGGGTCGAAAGGCGCCGCAGCTTCCCGTTGGTGCTCTGTTGGGTCCTGGGGTTCAAGAATGTTGTGGTTTGACGCATCTTGTTGCGAGAGCGTTGCCGGCTGCCCCACGATGCCTGTTGTGGGTGGAGTCGGCCTGGTTCGCCGCGCTCGACGTTTCCCTTTCCGAGTGCCCGATAGTGGCCCATTGACCATGTCCTGGACGAGTTCGTTTTGTGCGAGCGTTAATGCGGTTGGTTAATGGAGCTGTTCGGGCAACAACAGTCCTTCAAAGTGTGTTCATGTGGAGGAGTGGGTTCATGTGGAGGTGATGCGTGGTGGCAAACCACTAAACACACCTCCCCTTTAAAATGGTGATATTTTATGGTGATATTTTAACTTTGTTTGTATTCGGGCAAAATGGAAGCGTGGGTGAGGGGGCTCAGTGCAGAGTGGGGCAGTTTAATCCGGTGCGGACTTACTCTTCTCCGGTGGCCCGTCTGGAGAATGAGAGCAGATGAGGCTCAGTACACAGTACAGCAGGTACATGGCTGTATGTGAACCATAAGCATACTGAGGCTTGCACCGCCCTAAGCTACCTCCTTGTGGTTCGCAAGCTGCCCTTTCGAGTACTGTACCTCTACAGTTTGGAACGAGGCAGTCCATTACCCGCGTTGCCGCGTTGCACTCCGTTGCTATTGCCGTGTGGCGTTGCGCATCACCGCCAGTGCCACGTCTACCGCATCGATCTCCAAGCCAAGGTGGCAGATATACATTACACCACAGCTTCAATGATGCAGCCAACCCTGCACACTGCTTGCACATTGTAAGCAGATTTTGAGCCCTAAACCTGGAGGCATTGGCACTGCTGCATCACGCCGCCGGTATGACCTGCGCTTTGACGATTATCTCTCACACTCCATGTCGGCTACATGCTCAATAAAGCTACAAATTGTACTTTGCAAGATACTTAAGTGTAGGGCTTATTGGACCAGGTGGCAGGCTTTCGTTACATAAGGTTGAAATGCCATGCTGCCTCCTCGACTGGATCCTGTACATATGTCGCACCTCATCCTGTTTGGAACAACAAAAGTGGTTTCGACCGTGCTTACCAATGCTCGTCTTTATTTACTATCCGTGCTCGTAAGCAAGCAGTAATCCTTTACAAAGGTTGAAAACGCATACGATAACGCTTTATAAGTGTTTGCAATCAATGCGCGCACACTGTGGCTTGCGCTACAGTACTTAATGCACCTCTTGTCAAGCAGTCCGGAGTACGGTTTGGTCGTTCATCAATCTCATGTTCTCTTTGGCAAAAGAATGCACGGCACAGCACGCTTTATTAAATGAAGTACAAAGAAGAAGCATGTTCGGCTGGCCATTACTGTCCCGTCTCGTTCGTTCGACTAACAACAGTTTAGTGCAGGGATACCCCGGCCATGAGTTCTTCTGTGAGCATCCGGGCAAAATGCTGCTCGGTTTCCAATGCAACGTCGTACTTGAATAACTTGTCGTGCAGCTCACTGTCCAGCGTGAGCCAAAGCCTACTAGTTAGGCGTCCGCGAGGATAAATGCCTCTCAGCTGCCAAACTCACCGAGATGCAAGCTTGTCCACTATACCCGCTTCCTCCCCGGAAAGGCCTTCCTGGGCGGCCTGTAGGGCAGCTTCACGGCTCTTCTTATCCTGGTGAAGAGCGATGCTATTTGCAGCCGCCATGCTTACAGCCCAGTCTGCCCTTGGCTTCCGAATTTTCTGGAAAACTTTGAGAGCCGCGTGAATATGTTCCTTCTTCTTGATGCGGCTCAGGACAATGCCAATGGCAACAGCATCTTCTAAAGCCTGAGCAGCGCCCTGAGCAAGATGAGGAAGAGTTGGGTGGCAGGCATCTCCAACCAGCGCGACGTTGCCCGTGACCCACACTGGCAGAGGGTTGTGTCCACGAAGGCGCCACTCGAGCACTTGATTCTCGGGCACAAGAGCCAAAAGGCGCTGCACCCTCGCTGGAAAATCGGAGAAGATTGACAGCATCTCTTTCTTGTTACCAAGAGCCGACCAAGATTCTGGCTCCACAAAGTGCGTGTCCGGCTGAGACGTCGAGATGTTAAAGAGCTCTCCGGCGTTGATCGGATAGCCCTCGCTGTTCAGCCTCCAGACACCTTACGAAGCCTACCATAACATGGCGATTCTCCCCAATCCAGCGATAGCTTTCTTTGCCAGCGAACAAAGCTTCTAACTCGGCGTCACCTTGAACTGCAGAGCGTTTCACCATCACACGGTAAGCCGCCTGTCCCGAGTCCTCCACTGAATATGAGACATTGAGCCGGGGTGAAGTCTCACCTGCATCAATGACCCCCAGTCTGTCGTACATGGCTGCTCGAGCCCTGCTTTTAATGCCATCGGCGGCAAGAATTACGTCGGCTTGCACCCATTCCAGATCACCGGTGTCATTGTCGCGGACTCGGAGTCGCGTGCCATCAAAGTCGTACTCCGTAATAACCTGGTCCGTGACAAGCTGCACGTGGCCTGTATCCAATGCCCCTCGCACAAGGGACTTTTGCAAGGCCGCACGGTGCACGGTCTATGATTAGCAAGCCGCTTTTAGGCGTAGCTCACAATAAACGGAAACCCATAGTCGTGGATCATGTGCTGCGAATAGCCCGCTGAACTGATGATCTCGTCCGTCTCGCAATCTGTCATTAGCCGACACACAGAGGTTACAGACCCCCGACCCACCCAAAAGGCATGCCCGCTCAATTGCGACTCCCTCAGCCTTGCAGATGCCCATCACTCCCCAACGAGATAGAATCCGTCCGCAGTTTGGAGGGACATTGATCCCGGCACCAACCTCGTCGAGATACAGCGCTTGTTCCCAGACGGTGATGTTGGTAAAGCCTTGGCGGGCAAGCGACAAGGCACAGCCCATGCCCCCCATACTGTTGTCAGTGAACAAGGAATTCACTTAAAAGGGAGGATGTGACACAGTCCAGTGCGTTCTCGTTGCCCTTTCAACGTTGAGAATGGTCGAGTACAGCCCGTAATCACACTCACCCAGCTCCGACACTGCGGTTAGCACTATTGCTCCGGTCGAAGCGTCATATGATGGTCAGCTGAGGACCCCAGTTCTTACATGTGGATTGCAATGTCATGCAGGGGAGGCGCCTGGCTGTGAAGTTTGGTCGGTGAGCTCGTCGCCATCTTGACAGTCTGTGAAGAAAGAAGTAGTGGACAGAATCAGAAGTCAACCCACATTCGCACACCGGCTGAGGTCGCATGTGTGTGACACGTCGGGTCCGTGTGTGCACAGGCCACTGTTCCCTAAAGTCTTTTGTGTCCTCCAGTGTCCAGGTGGTCGAGCGGGAGATGTCGGTGAGTGGTTAGTAACCAACAAAAGAGACTTCGGGGCTGCCCGGAGTAATAGCGTTACATGATCCCGCGAGCGCCGTGCAGCACCGCGGTGTGTGACGTTGGCCTTGAGCAGAGCTTGTGGGAGAGCAGTGTGAAAAGTACGCTGGATAACATAAATTAGTGGCCTGGGATAGCGAGTGGGGTATGCATACCTGCCACATTTGAGACCCACCTTGCAGATGAATCAGTAATGGCGAAAGGGAGGATGCAACATCATCGAAACCGTGACACACCTGGTTTGAGAACCTCCTTCCCCACTATGTTTGCCCGCACGATTGGATTGATGCACTGCATGCACTGCAATGGGGCAAGCCGTCAGGCGGGTGGAAGCTCCAACCTCCTAGTGCCGCCAAAGTGAAAAGCATAGCCCACCCGAATCAGAGCCAAGGGAAGTGGAGACCCGTCAGTGGAGTAAGCCGAGGAGACCGTGGCGACCGAAAAGACCACAAAGCGTGCCAGGCACCAGCCAGACGGGCAGACCGAACTACAGACTGACAGGCGGTGCAGCCTTGGGAATACGACTGACCAATATGTGTCGCAAAAATGATACCATGGCGGCCAGGGCGGGGCAAGACAAGCCAGTCGCGCTATTACTACATACCAGCGGTTGACATTGGAGCGGCCACGACAAGGAGCGTCATTTGTGCACCTTGTGCGAGGCGAGACTCCGGAAGCAGTTGGTGGCAATTTGTCACCCTACAGTAAAAGGACCGCGTCAGGGGCCAAACCGTACTGTGCTCAAATGTAGCCACAAATTCATCGATTTTTGTGGCAAACGAACGAGTAGAAGCGCAAGTCACATCAACCGTCGTTGCAACCCACCGAGTGCAGAGCGACGAAAGCGGTCAAACGAGGTGACACGTAGGGATAGGTAAAAGATGCAGCGCAAGGAAAAAAAGACAGGGAGGCGGAAGTCGGTATGTGGGACAAAGACTGTGTGTGTGAGGAGGGATTTGTAGAGGAGGAGAGGGGGTAGAGAGAGAGGGAAAGAGAGGGAAAGAGTAGAGCACGTGCAGAAACGGGGGCTACCGAAAAGAAAAAGAAAGGAA